>OU343224.1:27555957-27587972 GCA_910596185.1 Chrysanthemum makinoi
AGTATAATTACTTAGGCATATAAGAAATCCATTCCCACCAAAATTCAAAAATTTGAAAAATTCACCCAAGGAGCCCTTTGGCATAAAGGAAGGAACCAAATTTTTGGTACCTTGAAATCTATGGGTGATCTTGATGTTAGGAAATTCCTCATTAGAACTCATTTATTGCAAATCTTTGCTTCTTCCACCCATCTCTCTTGTATGGCTGACTTGGGGGATATGACTAGCATTTAAACCACTCCAAATCATTTGGAACTCGTCTCTTCAAGGTTTAACATCAAATCAAAAACATTTCTCCATAATTTTTCATCTATAAATTGAGAGGTTTACAGATGATCATCCCACACCTTCTTCATTCTTACATCATTAGCAAAGTAAAACACAAGTCAAAATGAAAAATCTCTCCTAAACCTTGCAAGAAAAACGCTAGAATTAGCGTGGGCCTTGTTGCCTTAGTAAACTTAAGCTCACATCGGCTATTCTCCTCCAATCTCATTCCCATCCGAGATGATACAAGCCTTACCTTAGCTACATCTACTCAATCACCCATTGTGATCACCACTCTACCACCTACAAAAACACCAACTCACCTCCATGACACCCATCAACATCCAAAACACCCTCACCACCTTCACCACCAAAGTCCCACTCTCATTCCTGGAGCTATTTTCCACACCAAAACTTCTCAATCCTTTCTTGGAGGACTTGGATGACTTGCCTCCTAGGCCAAATCATCCACCACCATTGCCATCCTTTGGCACAATTGAGCGGATTGCTCATGAGTCACCTAGGTCATCTTTGACCCAAAACGCCCTATTAGGGCCAAAAACCCTTCTCTTCCACCCATCTACAAAGACATCCATGGTCATTGTATGAGGACGATCACTCCCCCATCAATGTCCTCACTTAGAGGACATTGAGGAGTGCATAATGGGATGCTAATCCCACAGAGAGGGATTCAAGCGGAACTCCACAACCTCCACCAATTCAAAAGCATGGTGGATTCTCACCTTAGTGAGACTATGCAAATGCAAAATGCTTTGCTAGCCTCCATCATGACCACCCCAAACATCCCCACCAACACCAACACATCTACCATTCCACCACCACAACCTCACCAAACATACTACCCCTAGGCATGGTTGCTCAACTTGTGAGCAACGGCCCAAACGTTGATAGGACCCGGGTTATGGTCCTTGACTTCCAAGAGGAAATGAGGTTCATCCTCAATCATATCCTTGAGCGCCTCAACGCTCTTTCTCATCCACCATCTCATTAGAATGGTCATAGATTAGCATCTCTAAGTTTTTCTTTTCTTAGGATATTTTCTTTTTCTGTACTAAAACACATCATTGTGTTCTCTTTTCATGATCTTTATTCATGAAAATTTTTAACTAATGAATGGTGTTCTTTATATTGTTGGTGCCTTTACATAGTGTTTGGAAATTCCTGTGAATGATCATTACTACTAACATTTTTTTTGTAGCTTTATTTTCACAATCCATGTATCTTCCCATTAAGCACCCAATTTAGGGGGAGCTTTGATCAAGGGGGAGATAATGGCTCGGGCTCATTACATTCCGCATCGCCTCTTCTTTTGTTGAGACAAAAAGGGGGAGAAAATATAGAACTTGTTTATATTTGACTTTTACGAAAAAGTCAAACGGCATACATTGATTTTTGAAAAGTCAAACATGATACTTCATTGGTAATACTTGATTTTCTGAAAAAAGTCAATGCATACTGACTTTCGAAAAGTCAACATCATGCATCAACTAGTGAATACTTTGACTCTCTTAAAAAGTCAAACATCAGACATCATACACTTACATTATCATTTCCTTTTCAAGTTCTAAAACTAATATTTTTATAACTCTTGCACAAACTTTGCATCCTTTATAAAAATAAAATTTATTTTTTGTCCTCAACAAAAAGGGGGAGATTGTTAATATAAATATCTTCATTAAACGTTATTTATATTTTTGATCTTTACCTAAGTTTTGTTAACGACAAAATTAAATTTAATTGTATAAAGCTTAAAGCTTGTCAAGTTTAATAGATATTAAAACAAGCTTTCTCAAACAATATCTTCATCATTTAAAGCATTTACATTGTGACTAATCATATCTTAATATGCGTCTAAGCATAATGTATAATAGTAGTTTTTAGAATGTTTACTTATGTAATTGCATATTTCTAAAAATATAAAAACAACACATGACATCATGTGATGCATCATGGAAATCATTGGAAGATTTCATTAGATATTTTGTGTGGATTTGTACTCTTCATATCTTACACAATCTTACATAGATATGGTTGACTTCGGAAAATATCTTGATATCTTGCTGTCAGACCTGGCGGCACCAAAATCCACAACGGGCGGAACCCTTTTAAGAGGTCCGCGGTCCGTAGATGCTGCTGATGGTTTTGGCTATAAATAGCAAAGCCAAACCAAGTAGTTTTTCATCCCTTTCTATCATACTCTCTTACATATCTTCTCTCTAACCTTTCTAACTCAGGTTCATATCATATTAGTGATCTCTTTTGTAGCAAAGAAGATCAAGTCACATTCAAGCTTCAAACGAGAAGTTGGAAGTCTTGTTTGTTTAGTGTTGTATGATCTTGTGTTGATTCATACTTCATTGTTGTATTAAACCATCATAATCTTGTGAATATGAGTGGTTAGTATTTTAGTCCTCAAAATACATTGTGTGTGGGAGTGGTTGTACCCTTGAAAAGAACTCGACATCTAGCTTAGTGTCGGGAAAATAGTGTAAAGTGAAGTGTAAAGGTTTTCTCCGCCGGTGAAAGGAGCTTGTTGACTAGTGAAGTTAAACTCTCGAGTGTGAGACTCGGGGAGTGGAGTAGGGCAAGGAAAAAGAGTCCTTGTAGACCGAACCACTATAAACAACTTGTTGTGGTTTGATCATTTCTTTCCTTATTTACTCTTTACATATTGCTTGCTTATTTCATTAACATATCTAAGATCAATATCAATTGATCTTTCAATAAGTTTCAAAACAAAGTTTTTAATTGGTAAACTATTCAACCCCCCCTTCTAGTTTTCTACAAGTGCAATACTAGCTTTCTTACAAATAGCACAATACCAAGCTGGTACTATACCAGTTCATTCAAAAGGTAACATTTTTAAAAACTCATAACCAGTTATAATTAGTATTGTCACACGGAAAGGAAATTCAATGTATTACTCAACTATACATGCATATGGTAATTGTTTCAGATGTTTTAGATGTTAATCCGTTGGAATCATTGCCACTGTATTCTACAATAGGTCCTTGACTGATTAAGAGTTTGATGAGTGTGTAAATACTCATCATTTTTGGGTCAATCTGAACTGCAAAACGTTTAAAAATGCTCATAAATGCATCAAAATACTAAAAATATCTCAAAATTGCATTTTATATGTTTCAGATGCAAAAATTTTAAAATCAGATGAAAAATGAGCAAAGTTTGCATAATTGGCAGTTTCAGTCCCCCAAGTTTCAAAAGTTGTCAAAAATAGTCCCTGAGCCATAATTTCAAAAGAAAAATCACCAAAGGTCCTTTTAAAATCATAACTTGTCAAAATTAGTCCTTTGGTGAAAAATGTCAAAAGTTTTGAGAAATTACAAAATTGGTCCTTCAAGTTTAAAAATTGGCAAAAATGGTCCTTGGAAAATTGGAAAATGTCAGCTTTGGTCCTTGTACTATTAAAAATTGTCATTTTCATCCCTTGGAACAACTTTGCAGATTTGGCGACCTAGGTCTTGATTTTCAGAAATTACAACATAGGTCCTTGGTTATTAAAACTTTTAAACCCTTTGGACCCTTGTCACAACTGCAATTGGACTCCTTGTCATTACCCCTTTGGACCCTTACCAATTTGACCCCCCCTTCAATATTATATCCCCAATCAAACCAACCCCTACGCGCCTTTTTCTTCTTCCCCAACAACTAGCCTGCAAAACCCAGACATCCATCCCCCCAGCTCACCTTTCACCCCCTATCACTCCTCCATGTTCCCTCATCCTCAACAACATCCAAGATTCATTTAATGCTCCTTCTACCTTTGCACTCAACCCCAACAGGTCAAAACCATCTTTGGTGCCAAAAACCAATCAAACGGCCAAAATCATTTTAAGTAATCCAATGGCCTCAAACAAAGGTGGGAAACAATCAGAGAAGTGAGAGAAGATATTTTGGGTATAAAAGAAGCAAGAAGATAAAGAAGAAAGGTAGTAGTTAGTTTTATAGTTTTTTCTTAATGTCGTTTTTAAATTAATGTTCTAGTTTAAGCCAAAATGTTGTAGTTTCAGTTTATTTGTATCTCCTTTAAGTTAAAACATCATTGTATTGTACTTTTGAGAATCAATTTCAAAGTTTGGTTTAAGTTCCAAGTTTTAAGTTCACTGTTGAAAAAGCTAGTTTCAAATTCCTGTGTTAAAGCTTCCAAGTAGCTTTGTTTTAGCTCAAATAAGCTTATTTAAGCTTATCATAGCTTTTTGCAAACTTATAAGTTATTTTCAAGCAAAATTGCCTCATGGTCAACAAAAGTCAAAACTGGCTTCTAAATGGGAAATGAAGCTGATTTGGGTTGATGCAGTGGTGATATTGGGTGGAAATAGATTAGGCTAGTGTAGGATTGGGTTTGGTCTTAACCTGCAACATAAGCTGGACCTAAATGAGTGAGTTTCTCATTTTCAAGTTTCAAGCTATTTTACATCTTATGCTTGTCTGGTACTGAGGTCACCACTAGTGTAAACCTGTTTATATATTTGTATTTAGGTCATGTAAACTTAATTTGATCAATATAGCAAGGTATTTCAGTAGCTTAAGTAGTTTAAATTGCTTATCAGATTGTTAAAAGTGGTGTTTGGATTTGGTTCTAAACTGTGTTGGGCTTGTTCAGTGATTAAGGTTTATTGGTTCATGCTTGTGTAGCTTATTTGTACCCATTTCTGTCTTTAACTTGTGCCTGCATAGCTAAAAAGTCAAAATCCATCCTCAACTATCTTAACTGCTTATCTGTTATAATTTCTAAAAGTCAAAAGCTTGTTTTGTGTTTAAAGTTCATAGATAAAGGTTGCAGTAGCCTTATTTCATCACTTAACATCAATTTTAGTCCTTAAATCTAGATCATAGTTCAACTTAGTCAAACTTTCAATCCTGTCAAAAAAGTCAAATGTGAAAAATCAGTTTTGAGCCAACCTAAGATAAATTTTCATTGATTCATTCTTGGGTCATTTTAAGTGAAACTTGTGGCTTTTAAAACTTCTCTTGGTCTATTTTATCATTATCATTTTTGTCAAATTTTGTAAATTTTTCTTAAGCTCTAAACTAGCTTGTCAAAATGGGATTAAATCCCCTGTGCAGGGCATTGAGTCTGCACAGGGATTATGCAGTTTTTGCAGCTCTTGCACAGAGCTTATCATAGCTCCTCTAGGTCTGTTTTTTGGTTCACAAGTTCTCACCCAGGTCTAGTGTAAGTTCCAAGTTTTGGTTTTTGGTTGCTAGCTTATTTGAGTGCTTATTCTTGGGCTTAAAGTAGACCCCTAAATCTGTTTTTGCACTTATACTCATATAGTCAAATCTTAGTAATTTGCAAATCAGAGGTTTAGGACAGTTGAGATTAGTTGCATTTAGGTTCTTTTAGCATATTTAAGCTTTTGTACCAGTTTGGTGCTTGTTTTGTCCCTTTAGCTTATCCAAGTGCTTATTTCATAAGCACTTTGCACATCAGTTTCAAATTCCTCCACACAGCACCCTGTTTTTCTATTTTTCCTAGATTCCTCATAATATTTTAGAGTTTTCCTGAAATTTTCAGATTTTTCCTAGTTTGTTTGCTATTTTTCTTAATTTAAATTAGTTTTTAAGCACTTTTAATTAGCTTTTATTGCAATTAATTAAGAAAAGGTTCAAAAAATTAAGTTTTCATTTTTCTTAAGTTTAGATAAATATAAAAAGACAAAAAAATATTTTTCTAGATTTTTCTTAGTTAAATTTGTATTTTTAAATAATTTAATTAGTTTTTAATTCCTAGAAAATACAAAAATAATCAGAAAAATATAAAAATAGTTTTGAAAATTCTCTTTTGTCATTTTAGACTTTTCTAAGTCATAATTTTATTTTTCTAGCTTAATTTCCTATTTTCTTGTAATTTAGGTAATTATTTAATAGTTAAAAATAGTCTTTAATTAATAATAATTAATTAAATAGTTGTAAAAATAATTTTCTTTTCTATAAATTTTCTTTATCATTAGGTTTGTAAAAATGTCATTTTCATATTTTTAGGTCTTTTATTTCTTAGATCTCACTTTTTATTTTGTACGTTTACGTAATTTTATTTAAACGTAAGTTTTAAGTTTTAAACGTTCATCAATTTTAAAATAGTGATAAGTTATTTAATATATTTTTATTTTTTAACTTTCTTTAATTTGCATTTAAGCCCCTGTAATTGTTGGCTTTTCTGAGTTATAATAATTCAAATCTCTTTTCCGTTCAAATCTCTCGATCACTTTACGTTTGATTATTCTCGCACGGCTCGCTGGGACATAACGACCCGGGGAAACCCTATACTCCCCAGATCTTCATTGAGTTCGTGTCTGAGCCGTTTTAAGTTTCTTACGGTCGGCCATTCACAAGTGGCCGGCTTGCGTGAGAAAACTTGACGGTTGGGCGCGGATCAAATTTTTGGCGCCGCTGCCGGGGAGCTGTGCTAATTATCTTACGTTTAGCAGATTAGTGATTTGGATATTCACTCCTTATTCATACCATCTATATGTATTTATATTTTCTTATAAAAATCAAAAACCCAAAAAGATTTTCTTTCTTATTTTTACAAAATGTTTATCCAAAAATCCAAAAAGATTCTTCTTATCCTGTTATCTGTTTGATTCTTTCTCTCGTATCCTCTAAACGTTTAATTCTATCTTCCTGATCCTCTTTGTGTTTATTTGATGGAATCATCGATTCTTGTGTCGGTTGTGGAGAAACGCTTTCGGTTTTACAGTGGTCGTGGTACGTATGCGAACGATGCGGTAATGACATTCATAACGGAAGTTGTTTGTTTTGCGGTTCGAGGAATTCATGTTCTTATGATCAAAATTCTTTCAATGAGCCAAAAAATTTCTCCGACTACCCACCCCAACCCCCAAATTTTTCGTTCAATCAGCAGTATTGCTATGGTTGTGGGGATCCGTTAGTTGATTTTCGATGTCCACGATGTTCTTGCGAGAGGTGTGGAAATGATCTTACGGATGGATTTTGTTCGTTTTGTGCTTCGGAAGCTGAAAACTCATGCACTTATCTGAACTTTTCCAATTATCCTCAAAACGATTTTAGCCACCCTCCTCAGGTATTCATTTGAGCAAGAACCGTGCTATCAAAGTTTTAATGACACATCGTTTCAGAATGTACCGAATTTTTCTTGCACAAATTGTGGAGGTCCTCACGATAATCTTCAATGTCAACCGTGGAATCAAAATTACTATACTTTCGGTTTTGACAATTTCCAACCTCCACAGCACCATACGGTTCAAACTCCACCTGAGCCGTTGCCTAAAGAAATCTCCCAAGATTTTGAAACCGCAATGAAAAACTTGATGATATAATTCAAAACCTTAAGAATCAAGTGAGTGGTGATAAAACCATGGGAGAATTGCTAGCCGAAGAACGGGAGGCTCGCAAATCTAGGGAAGAATTATTAGCCCTAGAGCATGCAGCTCTAAGGCGTTCCCAATTTTTCAAGGCAGCTCTATATGATGATGACGAGGAGAGTTTTTATCCTTTTAAGATTATTTCTCAACTCCTCGGTCAGTTGATATCCAGCAGTGAGATTCCATCTCAAACAACTGCTATCACACCCGAAGCTCCCACTCACTCTCTGAGCATGGGGGACGAGCATCTTGACACTGTTTCTGAAAAGGAATCGGACGACTTCATAAAGTCTAGTGTTGAGAACCTTGTCCCAATCCGAGAGTCACAGGAACTTCTGATCATATGTGTGATTCTTCTTCCCCTCTTGAGTGTTCAAACGATCATTTTGAGACTTTCTCCGATGGTAGCGAAGACTGTGCTTCTTATGGAAACATTGAGTATGTTGAGACATCTCTTCCACAGTCGATGCTGATCATCTTCTTGAGGAGTTCACCGATGAACTCACTCACATCAATGATCGTTCACTCACTTCTTATCCCAACGGTCCAATAGAGAATGTTGATCACTTTGTTCCCGAAACATTCAAAGCTACTTCACCATCCTCTATTTGAATTCGACTTAATTCACTTTAATTTCCGAGAATCCACTCTTTGATACTCAGATTGAGGATAGTGATGAGTCCACAATGGAACAAGAGTTCACAAATTCACATCATGTGAATGATTCTCTTCATGAGGAGTTCGCCGGTGAACTCACTCATATCATGACTCCGCGGGAGTATGATCGCTTGGATGGCAAAAATCATGATCGGGGGGAAAAGTTCTCAATCACGAGAGTTTGTATTTCTATGACAAATTTTCCAACCCTCCCTCTCCTGAGATGCTTTCCAAACCAAAGAGCTCAACCGATAAAATCCAACGAGTGCAACTGCACTTGATCCTGAGGAAGAAGATCTTATCATGATCGTCATCATGATTTTCTTTCTTTTCTTCATATATTCTGTCACTTCTCCTGTTCTTCACTCCTTCGGGAATGAAGACATTATCTTTGATCCCGGCATTTCCATGTACCATTATATTGAGCCGGGAATATATCTCATCGGTGTGGAACTTTCACGTGCTTCAAATGTTTGTCCAAACATCTTGAATGAAAGTCCGCTGGAGATTGTTTCTTCCACTTGCTTCCCCATGAACCAATGAATGCGGGGTCGAGTCAAGCTAGCACTCGGGAATCAAAATAGTAGACACCATATGGGTTTTCACCCATATTTCTGACTTCTTTCTACTTTCTACCCCCCTAGTGTGGGGGGGGTTGCCCCACATGTTGTGTATATATGCAAGTTAAAAAAAAAAAAAAAAAAAAAAAAATCTTTCAAAATAATGGCCGTAGTATTTCCCTTTTACGTTCTTTGTTTCAGCATAACCGCCGGTACTATGAATATTGAGGGCAATATTCATTTCTAAGTGTGGGGGGGAATTCTCACGAATTTTATAATGTAATTATACCGCCTAATTCCCCCGTTTTTGGCCAAAATTTTTTTTGGAGTAAGTGTTTTGCACTTACTCAATTGGTTATCAGTCCGCCATGTCTAATAAACAAAAGGATTGGCTAATCCAGGAGCAAACGGCTCTTGGTAAAGATTTTTCAAATCCGTTGACACTTGCAATGCCCAAAATTGTATGGTATTCAGCCTCCATATCCTAAAAAGTGAAGAGTTGGCTAGCCCACAAGTTTATGGCTTGTGGTAAAGGCAGTGGAAAATCCATAATTGGTATTCAGCTCACCAAATATAATACTGATAATTTATCTAAGAGTTGGCTAGTCCAGAGCAAAGGCTTCGGTAGTAAAGACAAATCAAATCGTTGGAAGCGGTGGTTTGCTCAAAATCACATGGTTATCGGTGTACCATGGTTCTTACTTGAACTAAAACATTTGGCTACTCCAGAAGTAATGGCTTTTGGAAAAGAGATTCAAATCCATTAAGTTTTTCTCAAAAGATTGCTAGGGACTAGCAATAGTTTAGTGTGGGGATTGATGAGTGTGTAAATACTCATCATTTTTGGTTCAATCTGAACTGCAAAACGTTTAAAAATGCTCATAAATGCATCAAAATACTGAAAATATCTCAAAATTGCATTTTATATGTTTCGGATGCAAAATGTTTAAAATCAGATGAAAAATGAGCAAAGTTTGCATAATTGGCAGATTCAGTCCCCCAAGTTTCAAAAGTTGTCAAAATAGTCCCCGAGCCATAATTTCAAAAGAAAAATCACCAAAGGTTCTTTTAAAATCATAACTTGTCAAAATTAGTCCTTTGGTGAAAAATGTCAAAAGTTTTGAGAAATTACAAAATTGGTCCTTCAAGTTTGAAAATTGGCAAAAATGGTCCTTGGAAAATTGGAAAATGTCATCTTTGGTCCTTGTACTATTAAAACTTGTCATTTTCAGCCCTTGGAACAACTTTGCAGATTTGGCAGCCTAGGTCCTTGATTTTCGAAATTACAACATAGGTCCTTGGTTATTAAAACTTTTAAACCCTTTGGACCCTTGTCAAACGCAATTGGACTCCCTGTCATTACCCCTTTGGACCCTTACCAATTTGAACCCCCCTTCAATATTATATCCCCAATCAAACCAACCCCTAGCGCTTTTTCTTCCCCAACAACTAGCCTGCAAAACCCAGACATCCATCCCCCAGCTCACCTTTCACCCTATCCACTCCTCCATGTTCCCTCATCCTCAACAACATCCAAGATTCATTTAATGCTCCTTCTACCTTTGCACTCAACCCCAACAGGTCAAAACCATCTTTGGCGCCAAAAACCAATCAAACGGCCAAAATCATTTTAAGTAATCCAATGGCCTCAAACAAAGGTGGGAAACAATCAGAGAAGTGAGAGAAGATATTTTGGGTATAAAAGAAGCAAGAAGATAAAGAAGAAAGAGAGTAGTTAGTTTTTTAATTTTTCTTAAATGTCGTTTTTTAAATTAATGTTCTAGTTTAAGCCAAAATGTTGTAGTTTCAGTTTATTTGTATCTCCTTTAAGTTAAAACATCATTGTATTGTACTTTTGAGAATCAATTTCAAAGTTTGGTTTAAGTTCCAAGTTTTAAGTTCACTGTTGAAAAAGCTAGTTTCAAATTCCTGTGTTAAAGCTTCCAAGTAGCTTTGTTTTAGCTCAAATAAGCTTATTTAAGCTTATCATAGCTTTTTGCAAACTTATAAGTTATTTTCAAGCAAAATTGCCTCATGGTCAACAAAAGTCAAAACTGGCTTCTAAATGGGAAATGAAGCGATTTGGGTTGATCAGTGGTGATATTGGGTGGAAATAGATTAGGCTAGTGTAGGATTGGGTTTGGTCTTAACTGCAAACATAAGCTTGGACCTAAATGATGTGTTTCTCATTTTCAAGTTTCAAGCTATTTTACATCTTATGCTTGTCTGTGTATCTGAGGTCACCACTAGTGTAAACCTGTTTATATATTTGTATTTAGGTCATGTAAACTTAATTTGATCAATATAGCAAGGTATTCAGTTAGCTTAAGTAGTTTAAATTGCTTATCAGATTGTTAAAAGTGGTGTTTGGATTTGGTTCTTAACTGTGTTTCAGGCTTGTTCAGTGATTAAGGTTTATTGGTTCATGCTTGTTTAGCTTATTTGTACCCATTTCTGTCTTTAACTTGCCTGCAAAGCTAAAAAGTCAAAATCCATCCTCAAATATCTTAACTGCTTATCTGTTATAATTTCCAAAAGACAAAAGCTTGTTTTGTGTTTAAAGTTCATAGATAAAGGTTGCAGTAGCCTTATTTCATCACTTAACATCAATTTTAGTCCTTAAATCTAGATCATAGTTCAACTTAGTCAAACTTTCAATCCTGTCAAAAAAGTCAAATGTGAAAAATCAGTTTTGAGCCAACCTAAGATGAATTTTCATTGATTCATTCTTGGGTCATTTTAAGTGAAACTTGTGGCTTTTAAAACTTCTCTTGGTCTATTTTATCATTATCATTTTTGTCAAATTTTGTAAATTTTTCTTAAGCTCTAAACTAGCTTGTCAAAATGGGATTAAATCCCCTGTGCAGGGCATTGAGTCTGCACAGGGATTATGCAGTTTTTGCAGCTCTTGCACAGAGCTTATCATAGCTCCTCTAGGTCTGTTTTTTGGTTTACAAGCTCTCACCAGGTCTAGTGTAAGTTCCAAGTTTTGGTTTTTGGTTGCTAGCTTATTTGAGTGCTTATTCTTGGGCTTAAAGTAGACCCCTAAATCTGTTTTTGCACTTATACTCATATAGTCAAATCTTAGTAATTTGCAAATCAGAGGTTTAGGACAGTTGAGATTAGTTTCATTTAGGTTCTTTTAGCATATTTTAGCTTGTGTATCAGTTTGGTGCTTGTTTTGTCCCTTTAGCTTATCCAAGTGCTTATTTCATAAGCACTTTGCACATCAGTTTCAAATTCCTCCACACAGCACCCTGTTTTTCTATTTTTCCTAGATTCCTCATAATATTTTAGAGTTTTCCTGAAATTTTCAGATTTTTCCTAGTTTGTTTGCTATTTTTCTTAATTTAAATTAGTTTTTAAGCACTTTTAATTAGCTTTTATTGCAATTAATTAAGAAAAGGTTCAAAAAAATAAGTTTTCATTTTTATTAAGTTTAGATAAATATAAAAAGACAAAAAAATATTTTTCTAGATTTTTCTTAGTTAAATTTGTATTTTTAAATAATTTAATTAGTTTTTAATAGTTTTTAATTCCTAGAAAATACAAAAATAATCAGAAAAATACAAAAATAGTTTTGAAAATTCTCTTTTGTCATTTTAGACTTTTCCAAGTCATAATTTTATTTTTCTAGCTTAATTTCCTATTTTCTTGTAATTTAGGTAATTATTTAATAGTTAAAAATAGTTTTTAATTAATAATAATTAATTAAATAGTTGTAAAAATAATTTTCTTTTTCTATAAATTTTCTTTTATCAATAGGTTTGTAAAAATGTCATTTTCATATTTTTAGGTCTTTTATTTCTTAGATCTCACTTTTTATTTTGTACGTTTACGTAATTTTATTTAAACGTAAGTTTTAACTTTTAAACGTTCATCAATTTTAAAAATAGTGATAGCGTTTATTTAATATTTTTTTATCTTTTTAACTTTCTTTAATTTGCATTTAAGCCCCTGTAATTTGTTGGCTTTTTCTGTAGTTATAATAATTCAAATCTCTTTTCCGTTCAAATCTCTCGATCACTTTACGTTTGATTATTCTCGCACGGCTCGCTGGGACATAACGACCCGGGGAAACCCTATACTCCCCAGATCTTCATTGAGTTCGTGTCTGAGCCGTTTTAAGTTTCTTACGGTCGACCATTCACAAGTGGCCGGCTTGCGTGAGAAAACTTGACGGTTTGGCGCGGATCAGAGTTGCATAAAGATTGAGCTGGATCCAGGTAGTATAGTTTAATCCCTATCTTGGTATTTTTCTCCGTTATTTAAAATTCTATCATGTCTGATTTTAGATGATTGTCAGTGAAATGTTACCGGCAAATCTGTGGACAAACTTGTCTTCTTGGATGCCACGAAAAGAGGCGTCTCCCCAGTATCTGTTCAATTGAGTATGCTCTTTCTGTGTATGTTGCACTAAATATTGTTGCTCGAAACCAAGTATCACTACTTCCAATTTCGATATCAACACTTAAATTTTTAGGGAACTTGATCAATTTGGATTATTTTTTACTAATAACATGTCAAATATGTGAAATATAATTGGCTAAAAGTGAAACGCTAAAAATGATCAGATGAGCTCAATGGGTCACTTATTATCGGTATCTTGATGTTATGATGTACACAAGTGGGAGTGGTAGGAACTTGTGTGCACGGAACAACTACTGATCAAATCATAGACGTATGGGGTCACATACAAACATGGAGTAGAAACCGAAGTTAATTATATGTGTAGTATATATATTATCACGAGAAAATATGGCCAAATCAGAGATAATACCTTGCCGGTCAGTAATAAAGGATCACATCTTGGATATAACACCAATTTGGTTAAAACTTTCTTACAACACTCCATTTGCTTATTAGGATACCACTAAAATAGCTTAACCATGTCAATCTTTACTGACTGCCACAAGATTTCTTTAGAATTTTGAAAATTAGGAAACTGTGACACTCCATCGTTTGCACAGTTGAAAATTAGAAACGTAACACTCGATTCTTTAGGAGTCCAAACATAGACATAAGGAATCATTCATATCCGTGATATTTAACTGTTCTAACTACATGTTATCAAAAAAATAAATGGTGGCAGATGTATCAAGGTCATTGGTGATTTGTTACTGATTCCATATGTGCTATTCGTGACTAAAGAAATATTATTGGCAATTATTTCTTTTTTCAGGTATACTTATTTGTTCAAGAATTTCTTATTGCAACTGAGCGCCAGGAGAATTTGGTAATTTTGACAGCTGTTGAATCAACAGATTCATGTACCATTTGAACATCCAGATATGCAGTATATATAGCTTGGAGCACGTATAACGAATATTGGAAGAGATATATCAAATGTTGGATCGATGTACTCTAACCAAACTAACTTAAATAGCTTGTTTAAGGTTTAATGACCTTGGATAAATCCTAAGTTATTAACAAAGAAACACTGAGCAAACTCTATTAAGTATGCGAAATTTACTTAACAAAGCTAAGAAGAATAACTTTAACTTTGAACGATTTTATTAATAACTCTAACTCTGCTTATTATGCAGACTCTTTAACAACTCTAATAATATCGAACTTCTCTAAAACTCTAATAATGTCGCGTATATCTAATATCAATCTAGGGATCCTTTTATAGGCTCAAGGATAACCCTAAATGATTTACAATTTGTATCCTTGTACGACAAGTAATATAATAAATAATATTCTAGAATTTACAAAGCTTTCCATAAACGAATATAACAGTTCTTTTAGCCTTGCAGTACTTTGACTTCTTCAGCAGTACTTTGACTTCTTCTTTAGCAGTACTTTGACTTCTTCTTTAGCAGTACTTTGACTCTTTAACTTTTTCCAGTACTTTGTCATTCTTCAGCACTTTAACTCTTCAGTACTTTAGCTTTCTGTATCCCAACAATCCTCCCCTAACTTGAATTCTACTAGCTTGACTTCAAGTTCCTTTGTGAATTTATCTTTAACAGCTCCATCTTTAAGGAAAGATTATATCTTAGTCTTTGGATTGTATCTTTGTAGTTTCTGTGCTTGTATCAGTATTATCAAAGTATCTTTAGAATTATTCTTTTACAGCATCATCCAGCAAGCTCCATCTTTTCAGCAACACAGCAACAATTGACAATTTGTACATTAATTCAGTTTAAGTTGCAGTCTATTCTCATCACTTCCAGGTGTGTTAACTCCTGTGAGAGGTGAATCATTGATAATTTAATGGATTTGAGTTCTCTTTACCAAAGGCATTAACTCTGGAGTAGCCAAATGTTTTGGTGTGTAAGACCATGATACATTGATAACCATATGATTTTTAGCAAATCATCAGCTATCAACAGATTTGAGTTGTCTTTACCAAAAGCTGTACCCTTCTGGACTAGTTAGTTCTTTCATCATGGTGAACTAATTACCATATAATCGTTTTTCCACAGCCTTTACCACAAACCATTTTCTTGTGGGCTAGCCAACTCTTTACATTTACTGATATGGTGAGTTGATTACCATACAACTTATTAGCAAATTGTCAACTAAAAACGGATTTGAGATATCTTTACCATAGCCGTTTGCTCATGGATTAGCCAATCCTTTTGTAACCATGGTGGATTGATAACCTATTGATGTTTCCATCTCAAAAACCATTTATTTTATTCAACCTTTGTTTCAAAATATTTGTTACTTAACATAAGTTTTCTTTCAAAAATCACTTAGCTGGTTAAAAGCTGCAAGTAGTACTTTGATGAAAGTACTGTTTGATCAACAGTACTTTGAATAAAGTTCTGATATTTCAAAAAGAATTTATTCAATTAAAATTCATACCAGTTATTCATCATCATCAGCAATTGTAGTCCATCTGATAAACAGCTTGATGACCAGACATGCTATTTCATTATCTTCTTCTACTTCCATTCCATGCTCCAGCATTCTCCTCATAAGTTCTGCTGTAAGAGGATATTTTCTGTCTGCTAACATATGAATCATAATTCCATCTTCTAACTCTAGAACATGTACTCCAGATTCTTCAAAGAATCTCCAGCTAACAATCTCCCAATTTTCTTGATTCTTCCAAATTTCAGCAGTGCTTTGTTCTTGATTTCCCATACAGCTTGTAAGATCTCCAAGCAAAACTAAACCAATTCCTTCTGATGGATTATGTTCAAAATAGTCTCGCACCACAAGATATAAATAAAATAAGTCCACTCTATCTATGATGTGCAATAAGTCCCATAGTCTGTTGAACACTCTGAAGCTTTCATCATCTCTATGAAACATCAGATAACTTCCATCGTTTGATTCCACAACTTCAAAAGCACTAATTTGAGATTTGTTCATCTTCATCTCAGCATCATCTCTAGAATACTCAAAATCAACTACTCTTAAGTAATTCCTTAATTCATCAGTAGTATCAGATAGTAACTCAACTTTCTCCTTCTTTGATGACTGTATTTCTTCGACTTCAGTTTTTCTTTTTCTTTTTAAGCTCCTTTTGCTATCTTTTTCTTTCCAAGCAGCATCATCTTTATAATCTTTGATGCTTTCAACATTTTTCTTATAAGCTTCCCCAACAGCATCATACAATTCTTTCATCTCAAAATAATTAAACCTCTGCAATCCTTTATACCCTTGACTTTTTAGATAAGCCATCATTGCATTTCTGTCCTTAGCTCAATTTGGTCTTCTTGGTAGAAAAGAAACAGGAATAGGTGACTCTAATGGTTAATCAGCTTCAACATTCAATTCTTCTTGCAATTTCTTAGCTGCTTCTCTATTCCGAGCTTCTTCAATTTCCTTAGCTTCTCTATCTTTAGCATTTAATTCCTCTTGAATCTTTTTAGCTGCTTCTTCATTTATAGCAACTTGAGCAGCTCTTATTTGTGCTAAAGTTGGTTTCTTTTTCTTTACTTCTACCAATATACATTTCCTTATCCTTAGGATCAATAAAGTTGAGAAAGCTCTTGGTTGTTTTCTTCTTGTACTCCCGGAATGTTAACACCCTTGGCCTTGATAAATCATGCAAAATCTCAGCAATGGTTTCGTCATCACTTGCAGTATGTATAGGTTTGGGTGTAACTTCTTCTTCTTGTATGACAGTTGAAGGACCAACAGCTTCTTCATGTGTTGAAGGACCAGCTTCCTCTTCAAAGTCTAACAACCTTGGAGTAATCAATTCTTGCCTAAAAGATCCTCGAAGAGCAGTACTTTGATCATCAGTACCTTGATCTTGAACATCAATAACTTGCTCCTCAGTTCCTTGAACTTCAGTCCTTTCTTACTCAGTACATTCAATATTAACATATTCTTCAGTACCTTGAGGTTTATTCTCCTTAACATATTATTTTAAATTCTTTTCTTCTAAATTCCTCCCCAATTGGACATAAGATTGTTTTTGAACCTTTTGGCGGTGAGTCTTCTTAAACTGCCTTTGCTCCTTCTTTTAAGATTTTACCCATAGACGATGATGTTGAACCAATGGCCAGACAAAATTCTTGAGTCTTCTAAACTTGAGCTTCAACTTCTTAATCTGTTTAGCTTGAGCCTCAATTGTTTTTTTCAATTTAACTAACTCCCTTGTCAGAACATAATTATCTAATGTCAAACCTTCAGGAGGTATAGTAGCTGAATCATCTCCTCGAATTGGTGAATGCTCCTTTGATTGAGAATCATGAACAGATCTTTGTGGAGATGGAGAAGGTGAAACTGCAACATCTTCTTGAACTTCAGTACTTTGAGAAACAGTACCTTGGGATGCAGTACCTTCTGATGCAGCACCTTGAGATGCAGTACTTGCAGATGCAGTACTTGCAGATGCAGTAATTGCAGATGCAGTACCTTCACTATCTTCATCTTCTACAGCATCAGCTCTCACAGCTTGAACAACTTCCATCATAGAAGTAGTTAAGGGAGTGTCCCTTCCAGTGAATAAATCACTCTTCTTAGCCATAAAAGTAAAAATCTTGGATTGTTGAACCACAACAGGAAAAAGACTTGTAGGCTTAGGAACATACGAAAGTTGTTTATTGAGGAATACTTGAACAAACCTTGGATACATCAACCATTTTGAACCATGAGTAATGTGTGAAAGCATTCCATCTAGAATTAGCCTTGAAAAATTGAAAACACGATCTGTTGCCAATCCCACTATAGCAGATGCTATGTTAGATCCAAATTGCTCCCATGAAGTACTTTTAGCACTAATACAATGAAGCAACTCATGCACTAGAAACTTCCAGTGAGGACAAAATAAGGGTTTTCTGAATGTTTGTTCAGTTAAGGACCCTTCATAACCAATGTGTCCAAAAGTATCCCAAATCAGTTGCTTATCAAAACGAACAGCCCCATCTTCATCATTAAACAATAAGTCTTCTCGAATAGAGGCTTCAGTAACCTTGATATTTCTCCCAACAACCATAGCATGAATATACTCTTCATCATTCTCCATATGAACCCTAGCTGTTTCCCAAAATTGTTGAATCCAGGGCTCAATAACATCTGGTTCGACTAATAGCGCATAACTAATTGGCGATCCAGTAAGAAAATCAATGATGTCATGAAAGATTGCATTCACTTCAGTTTTGTCTAAATTCGCCACCATGTTGTGTTTGGAAACAGTATTACGATTCGCCATTGATGATTATATGATCACAGTAAGAAATAGAACGAATAATATAGGTGAAAGTGTGAGAAATATGGAAAAGATTTGGAGATATCAATATGAGAGGGAAATTCGGAGAGTAGTTATTTATAGGTGAGATTTAAAAAGTCACAGCCATTAATAACAAAGTTACCGTTAGGTGTAATTACCCCTCAATATTACCGTTAGAACAGTACTTTAATAAGAAAAACAGTACTTTCCATGTGTGCAGTACTTTCCAAGCAGTACTTTCTAAGCAGTACTTTCATAAAATCAAAAAGCAGTACTTTTCCATTCTCTTCCTTACAATAACATATACAGCAAACAAACATGAATATCCTCCCCTCAAGCAATGCATAGGACTATACTTACACTAAATAGTCCTCCCCTTAAATGTAGCTCAGTAATTAATCATGCCAATACTCACCACCAAGTGAGTAAATCTTGAAACATCAAATCCTTTGGCGAGTAAATCAGCTACATTATCATCTGTATGCCCTGACAACATTAATGAGCTTATGCTCATAACAATCTGATGAAGTGGTGCCTAATCTGAATATGCTTGGTCTTGGAATGATAAACTGGATTCTTCACAATGCAAATGGTACTCTCATTATCAACATTGATGGGAGTATTCTTGAAATTAAACCCATAATCCAAGAGCTGATTCTACATCCACAACAACTTGCAGCAGCCACATATTTTGCTTCAGTTGATGATGTTGCTGCAATTGTTTGCTTTTTACACTGCCATAAAACTAATCTTCTTCCAAGATATTGGCATCCACCTGTGGTTGATCTTCTGTCATAGTTGTCACCTGCATAATCACTATCTGAGAAAGCTTCCAAGTGAAAAGGTGAATCCTTTGGATACCACAACCCCAACTTAGGTTGTTGTTTCAAATAACAGAAAATTCTCTTCACTGCATTCATATGAGAGATTTTTGGTAAGACTTGATATCTTGCACATAAACAAACTGCAAACATGATATCAGGCCTTGATGCAGTAAGATACATAAGAAAGCCAATCATGGATCTATATAACTTGACTTCAACTGGTTGTCCATCTTCATCCTTGCCCAATGAGTTGATAGATTTAATAGGTGTAGTAACAGACTTCATATCATCAAAATTGAACTTCTTAAGTATGTCAATAACATACTTGTCTTGACTTATGAAAATTCCTTCCTTTGACTGCTTAACTTGAAGTCCCAAAAACAAAGTTAACTCACCCATTGAACTCACTTGAAATTCATTCTGCATCAGCTTCTCAAACTCCTTGACCATAGATTGTTTGGTAGCTCCAAAGATAATATCATCTACATACACTTGAACTAGCATGATATCCTTCTTATCTCTCTTGATAAACAAAGTCTTATCTATAGCTCCTCTCCTATAACCATGTTGTAATAAAAATGTAGAGAGCCTTTCATACCAAGCTCTTGGTTCTTGATGTAAGCCATAAAGAGCTTTGACAACTTTATAAACTTTGTTAGGATGTTTAGGATCTTCAAAACCAGGAGGTTGCTTGACATATACTTCTTCTGTAATCTTGCCATATAAAAAGGCACTCTTAACATCCATTTGATAAACCTGAAATCCCATATAAGAAGCAAAAGCAAGAAAGATTCGAATTGCTTCTATCCTTGCTACAGGAGCAAACACTTCATCATAATCAACTCCTTCTTCTTTTCTGTAGCCTTGTGCAACTAACCTTGCTTTGTTTTTGATGACATTCCCTCTTTCATCTCTCTTGACTCTGAACACGCATCGTGTACCAATAACCTTCTTACCATCAGGAAGGTCACATAAGACCCAAACTTCTTCAAGTCTGATTTGTAGCAGTTCTTCTTGCATAGCTTCAACCCAACTTTCTTTAGTCAATGCTTGAGCAATATTCTTGGGTTTCTCTTGAGAGATAAAACAAGTAAACATACATGTTTGATGGTCCTTATGATTAAGTCTGTTTTGTTTATAGACAAAGCTAAGTAAAGCATTATGAGGTTTAGTGAAACTTTTAGCTTTGTGTCTAGTCATCACTCCAGAAGTAGAAGGACCAATGATTTGAGCAGTAGGATGATTCTTATGAATTCTTAAGTTTGGAGACTGTGGAACTCCATAAGTATCTTCCAACAAACATAAAAAGGTTTAGCAGTACTGTTTTGAAAAGGTTTTCCGAAGGTACGCTTGTGGAGCATACTTTGAGTTGAAGGTTCTGCTTGACTTTGAACATTGTTTTCAACAGTTTCTTTTGGGGTTTCAGACCTAGATTGGCCAACTAGCTTTTTCCTAAACTCTAGACTGTCTACTCCAAAACGAGAAACATCAGCCTAGGGATTGATGAATTCCAGTGGGATGGGGAACAGTATGATAACCATTATCTTTCTTATACTCAGGAGGTGTTTCACTAATTGAATCCTCATTACTAGATGTGTCTACATAATTAATGAGTTCATCATCACTAGTGGTTATATCCTCTAGGTCATCACCAGATTGATTCTCTTCTATGCTATCAAAGTCCATACCAAAACCTAAGCTAGTTTTAATATAAGCTCTTCTCTGTTTTTGAACATAAGTAACATGTGACAGACCAGATTCTTTCCAAGCATCAAACTTTGCTAACAAATCATCTCTTTCCTTAGTTAATTTCTTAATTTCAGCAATTTTACAATTTAGTTTCCATTCACTTAGTTTTAACTAATAGTCCTGTTGTTCATACTTTTCAGCCCAAGCCACTTCATTATTTTCATGTGCTAATATTTTGGCTTCCATAGACTCTAAGGTTATTTGATAACCAGCTACCTCAGACCTAGCCCTAACACAATTATCTCTTTCAATCACATAAATGCCAAGTAATTTTTGATAAAAATCATGACAATTTGAGCATACCTCAGAGATAGGGGGTGAACTTGATGAAGTAGCCACCATTGCAAGTAGAACAGGATCATCTTCACTCTCCATGCTCCAATCAAATCCTCCAAAATCATCTCCAGATTCCAAAGCAGCATGATCAGATTCCTCATCAAAGGCAGTGCTCCAGTCCAATTCTTCTACTGAATCTTCAACTGCTTCTTCCACTGCTAGCATAAAATAGGTGACTAGTTCATCATCAAACTCACACTCCAGTCAAACCTCTGATAAACTTTCTTGAGCAACCAAGCCCTTTGTTTCAGTAATAGGAATTTCTTTAAGCTCCAGCTTTGGTTTCTCAATTATCCTATTTGCTTGATACTTAGCAAACCTGCACTCCCTTGCAAAGTGTCTGTTGGGTTTTAGGTTCCTTGGATTTGATGAGACAAAATAAATACAAGAATGAAACAAAGGGACTTAAAGTGAAAAAGATGAAACCTACAAAAAGATGGAAGGACTTGCTTGCAAAAGAAGATTTATTATTTAGTCCTTCGTAGTATCTTGTAAACCCTAATCCTCTAGTATATAAAGAGGACATGGGGTGTAGGTTTTAATATATTAAGTCTTCTATAATGTAGTCTAAAGGTGTGTGTATGTGTAACCTAGACGAGTAGTTTATTGTAAACGTCTAGGTTAGTCGTTTACCTCCAAGATCTAAGGTGTCTTAGATCCCTGTTACAGTTAGGTAACACGTATTATTCTGATCAAATAATATTTGGAGGAGATTGGGTGAAAGTAAAACCTTGTTCAATAATAATGAAGTTTGTTTAATTCCGCTGCGTATAATGTTTATAACCATTGTTATTGTTAACCCTAGAGGCTCAAAACGATCTCAAGGAGTTCTATCAAACTCCACAATTGGTATCAGAGCTTGGGGAGCTCGTTACCTAGGGATTCGCAAGGTTTCTTGGCTAAAAAGAATGAAGAAAATCGGATTTATGCAGAATTCGCAACTTTTCTGCAGCACTGTTTTTAAAACGATGATAACTTTTCGTTACCGTTGGATCATAACGAATTTTCGGTGGACGTTCTCTCTATATATTCATCTAAATTTTCACTGAAGGGATTGTCGTCTGAGCTTTCTATCAAAAGTTATTCAATGTCGAAGTTGGCTGCAGAAACTGGTTTAATAATTCGAATTTTTGTGTTTTCATGCATATTCAACTTCTTGAATTTGTGTTACTTGTTCCAATTCTTGATGGAGGTTGTTTATACATTGTGTGGTGTTTATGATTCATGGTTAGAAGCAGCTTTCTTAGTGTTTTTACGAAACCATTCTAGTGTTTTCGAAACCACTTCTGAAACCAGCGATAGTGTTTTCTGAAACCACTTCTGAAACCACGGATAGTGTTTTCTGAAACCACTTCTGAAACCAATGACAGTGTTTTCGAAACCACTTCTGAAACCACGGATAGTGTTTTCTGAAACCACTTCTGCAACCACTTCTAGTGTTTTTTCTGAAACCACTCAAGTGTTTCTCGAAACCATGCTAGTGTTATCTCAATTCCATGCTGGTGTTTCTTGCGTTATTCGCTGTGATGAGGTTTGGAATTGAGGGGAAGCTGTACATGTTTTTGGTACTGAGATTTTTGGTGATACACACATGGATTATTGGTTCACACACACAGGAGGTTTTTGGTTAATTTGTTCTCAAAGGTTTTAAAATGCTCGTTTTTGGGATTTATTGACTAGTTGATTACGAAGACGGTTGAATATCACTAATTTGATGTTGTAGTTAAGTTTCACAGGTTTGTGTTCTTATCATATCTCAAAGTGGGTGTTACACTTTGGAGATAACTTGTTCGTGCTTAAAGGATGTTGACGAAGACTTGCAAAATCTAGTTTTCATAGGTCAAGGGGTGGATGGATGAAGACCTAGTTAACTATCACTTAAAGGAGTTACATTGTAGTGCTAAGTGTCTCATTGAAGATGAGGATTTTGTCAAGAGATTGCGGTTACTTATATGGTGTTAGTATAAGTTTGGAGTCAGTGGATAGTACAAGACATAAGAACAAGTTTGGGTTATTTTACTTTTCATCAAATTCGTTATACTTGGTTTTCTTCACAAGTAATCATTACATAGAGCTACTGATTTGAAGAATCATTTTCATGCACCACTCAAGGGGAAGTTTCTAATGCTTATATTCTCTATTTGTTGATAACAAAAAGGGGAAGAAATATTGGAGTGCGATGGCATGGATTAAGGGGAAGACAAAGGAAGACAAGATTTGTTTCATTTAGGGAGATGTTTACATCTCAACTTCTGCTACTTCGTCTAGGGTTTTTGGTTCCTTGAATCATGAATTACTTTAAGTACTGGAACCTCGGACATGTTTGATATAACCACGGACAGAAGTATGTAACCGCTGATAAAGACAACCACGGCTAGTAGTAATGTGTAACCACGGATGATATATTGTAACCACCGCTAGTGTTTTGTATAGTCGGTTTAGTTTATTGTATTAGATAAATATGGTAAAGATATTTATCTTGTAGGTTACGTATTGTATTATGTAAAGGACTCCTTAGTCTATAAAAGGAGGTCCTAGGTTAGGTTAGATATACATAAGTTTTATATCTAAAGGTCGATACACTTCAAGGTTGCAAAACCCTAATACTGTAAGAGTATTCGTATTAATTAATAATATTGAGGTGTTGAATGTTAACTGTTCTTCTTCTTAAGGTTAAGTGTTAAATTCGCATAATACTTAATAAGTTGTTATTCTAAGTCAGTTTCTATATTAGATCGTTTGCTCAACCGGGATCAACAAGTGGTATCAGAGCTTGTGATCTAGAAACTGTAATCAAGAAAAGGTTAAGTTAAGTTTTGTTCAAGGAAGATAAGATGTCTGACGAAACTCACATGGTGACTGCTTAAAAGGTACCCATGCTCAAGCATGGTGAGTATCAAATCTGGAGAATGCGAATGAGGCAATACATTTATATGATTGATTATGCTTCTGGGATGTCGTTGAAAAGGGAGACACTCTTCCTAAGAAGGGTGAGGATGGCAAAGAAATTACCATTGTTAGTGAAATTGATAAGGCTAAGAGAAAGCCGGAGATCAAGGCTCACAGTATTCTCTCCATGGGAATACCCAATGACTATGCTTTGAACTTTGAACAATACGATGTCGCTAAAGAGTTACTGGATGCTCTTGAGACAAGGTTTGCTGGCAATGAAGCTACTAAGAAGTCCAGGATGAATATGCTCAAGCATCAATTTGAAACCTTCACTGCTCTCAGTGGAGAAAAGATTGATGGGACATACAATAGACTTCAAAAACTTATCAGCCAACTGAAGTCTGTAGATTATAAGGTTCTTCAAGAAGATATTAATTTGAAGTTCATTAGGAGTCTATCATCTGAATGGGCTATTCATACAATTGTGTGGAGGAATAAGGAGGACTTTCATAAGATGACTCTGGATAATCTCTTCAACAACTTGAAGGTTTATGAGTCTGAGAATAACTTTGCTAATGCGTCTTTTGCTAATCAAAACATTGCTTTTGTATCCACTAATCACAAGAGCCCACAAGATGTATCCACTACTGCCTATGGTATAACCACGGCTATTGCAAACAATACCCCTGTTAGTGATAATGTCAGTGATGGTGCAATTTGTGCTTTTCTGGCTGATTTAACTACTAGTGTTACTGTGTTGAATCAAGATCCGGATCAAATTGATCCTGATGATTGGAGAGATTAATCTTCAATGGCAAATGGCAATGTTAACTCTCCAAGCAAGGAAGTTTCTGAGGAGGACTGGAAGACAAGTTAAGTATGATGGTCAAAGGAGAGCAGGGTTCGACAAAATCAAGATGGAGTGCTTTAACTGCAAGAAGAAGGGTCACTTTGCAAGGGAATGTCGAGCTCCTAAGAGGATTGAAGGTGTTAAGAAGATCACTGAAGAGTCTGCTCCTTCTTCAGCATTGGTGGCTCAAGATGGTCTTGGTGATTATGATTGGAGTGATCAGATTGAAGAAGGACCCAATGCAGCTTTTCTTGCTAGTGAAGCTTCAAAAGAGCATAACTTTGCTCTTATGGCTTATTCTTCATCTTCTGGTTCGGATTCTGAGGTATCTAATGAGTCTACTTGTTCTTTTAAATCATGTCATGATAACTTAGAATCTCAAAAAGCTATCACTGAGAGTATAGGAAAAGAAGTAGAAAGACTAACTATGGATAACTTAGGTTATAGAGTTGGTCTAGAGAGTGTAGAAGAGAAGCTTAAATACTGTATTAAATGTGAGTTTGAGTATGTAGATAAGATCAATATATTAGGTGGTGAAATTGATCTTAAAAATAGAGAGATTAAAATGCTTAAAGAGAAACTTGAACTAGCAGAGAGTGCCAAACAAAAGGCCCTAGATGAAAAAGAAAAAACATATTGTTGGTAGCTAAAACACAATTTGCTTCTGATCTGGTTCATAAATCTATAGAGAGTCATCTAATGCAAAAGGGTTCTGGGATAGGTTACAACAATATGCCACCACCCACTCTTATGCAACATGCACCACCTGCTAAAGAACTGTCATTTAGTAGTGAATTCAGTTTTAACAAAACTGTTGAAGGAATAAGTAAGACTGAGACACCTAAGATAAGTTCTGATACGTCATCTGATGCTCCCATCATTGAAGATAGGGAATCAGATTCTGAGGATGATAGTAAAGTATCAACACAGCCTGAAAAGTTAGAATCTATTAAGAAAGTTGATACTAGACAAGCTAACCTTGTACCTAGATTTGGAGCTCAAATAACTAAGAAAGTGGTAGAATACAAGGAAGTACCTAGGGAACAAATGAAAAGATATATACCTAGGGGCAATCAGAGAAACTTTAATGGTCTAATATCTAATAGGTTAGGTAATGAGTTTCAATGTGTCAAGAAAGCTTGTTATAATTGTGGTAGTTTTGAGCACTTATAGAGAAATTGTTATAAAACAGACCACCAGTGTGGAATCATTGGAGGAGGGTAAATCACCAAAAATTTTCAAAGAAAACAAACCCTCATCCTAACAAAAACATGATTCCTAGAGCAGTGTTAATAAGGAATGGGAATACACAATCAATTGTCACTGCTTCTCCCAAATGGGTTCCAACCACTGCTAAGCAAAGTGTAAACACGGCTAAGCAAAATCAAACCACTGATAAGCCAAAAATCACCACAGATAACAAAGAAGTTTTAAAAATTCCAAAGGTGATAACTGATACAGTGGTTGGAAATCATTTTATGCTGTTAAGGCCTCAGCTAGTTGCCAATGGAAACCTAAGACCAATGTTTTACATCATGTCAACTGTGCATCAATGGACCTAACCAAATTTGATTATATTGATGACAGGGCAGACCAAGTCAAGTATTGGCTTGGGTCCACAAAAGGAACTAATTTGTTTAAATTCATGTGCAGGGCAATCTACAAAATGAGCTAAAAGACAAAGGAGTTTTTGATAGTGGTTGCTCTGGACACATGACTTGGGATGGGAGCAACCTAGAAGATTTTGAAGCTTTTGATGGAGGATATGTGGCATTTGGCAATGATCCAAAAGGAGGAAAGATACTTGGAAGAGGCACAATCAGAACAGGGAATTTGGACTTTGAAAAAGTCTACTTGGTACAGGGACTTAAGTACAATTTATTCAGTGTTTCTCAAATGTGTGATAAGAAAAACTGGGTACTTTTGGTGAAAATGAGTGTGTGGTGTTGTCTCCTGAGTTTAAGATGCCTGATGAGAAGTTTATACAACTTAGGGTACCTAGGAAGGAAAATATATATTGTTTTGATCTTAAAGATGTAATTCCTAATAGGTCCTTAACTTGGTTGTTTGCTAAAGCATCTGTGGATGAGTCTAAGTTATGGCATAGAAGATTAGGTCACCTCAATTACAAAACAATCAATAAACGGGTTAAAGGGAACTTAGTGAGAGGGTTACCTTCTAAGGTTTTTGAGTGTAAGGAACTGTGTGTGGCTTGTCAAAAAGGAAAACAACATAGAGCTTCTTGTAAGTCCAAAACTGTCAACACCATTTCACAACCACTGTTTATGCTTCATATGGACTTATTTGGATCCTCTGATGGCTTTTTCTAACCACTGATAACCATAACCTTCTTCTCTGTGTTTGTTTTGTGTTTTTATCTTGCAGGTATGAAGGATCTGTGTAGATAAGAGCTGATGTGTTAGCTGCTTGTGTTTGTTTAATTAAAAAAAAAAAAAAGTTTTGTGTAATCCTTCATATTTTTGTAAGATCTATTTCATCATACCACATATTACTTTTCTATACCTCTTGGAAGTTTGGTTGAAGTGTACTTTCTATCCACGATGGTTTGTTTCTAAACACGGATAGTTGTTCTGCAACCGCGGATAGCATTTCGTTTGAATTGGATACTACGGGGCGCTTGGTAACTTTTGCTAAAGTATATTATTTCCCCCAAATCATGGATGGATCATTTATTTGATCTTCAAACCACTTCTATTGGCGCTCTCACTAACCCTAATCACTTATCTTTGCATAATTCACAAAACCCACATCATAACCTTCATTTATCACAATGGCTGACAAGTATTCCACTTCACATAACCTTGTTGCTATTCTCACAAAGAATGATCGATCTGAAGGGTTTCATCAAATGATTGATTTCCTTATTCACAGTCCTATTCACTATGCCTTAACTGTCACACCAACCATTTTAAAGCCTACATACATCAGTTTTGGAGGAATGCTAAGCTTGAAAAGGTTGATGGAGTAGAAGTGTTTAGCATTGTTGTGGATGAGAAGGCTATTTCTGTTTATGAGGAGATCATTAGGGATGTTTTAAAATTTGATGAGGTGATGGTGTTGATAATCTTTCAGATGTTGAGATTGTTGCTGGTTTGGAAAGGTTAGGTTATACCCACAGAGGTGATAAGGTACAGTATTTTAAGAGTTTCTTTTCAAAACAATGGAAGTTTCTTATTCACACCTTATTGATGTGTATGAGCAATAAGACCCAGGTTAAATGACTTTCCTTCCAAATTGCTACTGCTATTATTTGTTTGTCTGATGGAAGAAAGTTCAATTGGTCTAAGATGATCTATGAGGGGCTAGTTCAAAACATTAGGAAAAAGGGTAAATACTATTTGTATCCTAGGTTTGTTCAGTGGATTGTGGAAAGTCAAATAGAGGCCTGTTGAGCATACTCTGGAGTATGAAGTAATCATATGCTTTATAAGGTTTTGCACATATGAGGAATCAGCCACAAAATGTAAACATTATAGATGTTCCTTTATTTCCTCATATGATTCCTTTGTCCAATGATCATGAGTTTGATGAGGATTCTACTCCAACTGAAACCACTGCTGATGCAACTCTAATCCGTGATAGAATACCTGAAATGCTGATAGTGTATCTCAACCCATTCCTAGTCAACCTCAAACCACTGATACAACCATTGTTTTCACTAGGAGATTGAAGGGCACTGAGCTACCTCAGGCTAGTGCTTGTGGTGTTGCTCATGAGGCTGTCCCAGTGGTGAAGGTGACATGATTGGAAGGGCTTCCACTAATGATACATGCTTAGATGCTGGTTAGGATAGTGGAAACATAAATAAGACCCAACCTTTGGCAACTCCTAATGTGGAGAGTTCCTTGGAACTTAACACATGTGGAGGAATCCCTAGCACTTGGGCATACAGGGTGCATAGATGTTCAGGCTCGGTAGATGCTATGTTTCTATATCCAAGGATTCACCTCTCGGAGCAGTTCACACAACTCGAAGTGATGAGGATAGGTTGGAACCTGAACATGAATTGACGGATTCTGAGTTTGTATACGATGACTTTTCCAATGAACCACCTCTCGACAGTTCACACAGGTCAAAGTGGGGAGGATATTCTTGAACGCTTTAATGAATTGACGGCTAAATGTACTAAGATGGAGGAGACGATCTCTAATCTCAAGGAATTGGCAGGTTTCATGAAAAGGATATAGGCGCTTGAAGCACAGGGTTTTGGTTTTGGAGAAGATAAAAGGCACTGGCTTGCTGCTTAAGAAAGAAGCTACGGAAAAGAAGGTGGACTCCTCTCCATCTGAACTGGAGGATGTATCCAAAAGGGGAGGAGTGAAGGCAAGAATTCAAGGGAGGATGTTAATGTATCTATGGAAGAAGATGTTGATAGTGGAGATCAAACATTTTTGGTATCTGATAAAGATGGGAATGAGGCAGTTCTTGAAAATGTGAAGAAAGTTGCAGAGGATGTAGTACAGTAACACAACACGATGGTATGTCTGAAAACCACGGTTAGTACACTTCTAACCACGATGCTGCGTAAGACATGGCAACTATAACCACTACAACTATACCTACTACAATCATACCCACTGCTATTATAACCACTTCCACTATTGTCACAACTCTCTCTGTATCACCACCTAAGTCTAAAGAAGTTGAGAAAGAAGTTGCTAGTACATTGATAAATCTAAGCAAAACTTCATCTATTTCTACACATGTGATATCTGTTCAATCTTGCAACTAAACCCCAAACCAGAGGAAAAACTTTAGTTATTGGTGAACCTCTGAAGAAGAAGGTGGTTCAATCTGATGTTGGAAAAGGTAAAGGGGTTACAGTACCAGAGTTGAAGTTTAAATCTAAAGCAGAACAAGAAGCTTATGATGCAGAGTTTGTAAAGAATATGGTTGTTGAAGAACAAGAAGCTTTAGAGAAAAGAAAGCAGAAAGAAGAGGAAGCTAGTCAGAGAATGTTAGCTATATGGTATGAATCACAAAACTTTCTTCAAGCTTCTCAACAAATACATGATGAATATACTGTACAAGAATGGAATTTGTTGGATGATAAGGAAAAAGCTAGGCTTTTGGGTGAATGGGCAAGAAAGGTTGGTAATGAAAGGAAGCAAGTTATAAGAAAGAAACCTCTTTCAATGGCACAGATGAGGAATGTATTAATGAAAATTATTAAGAATTCAGGCATTCACATTTCTGAAAATCTTAGTAAATGTTCATTTGAAAGAATTCTTGTGATTTATGAAAGATGTATGAAGATTAATCATGATGATTACTGTCCAATGAATTCTATGAAGGAAGAAGAGTGGATTAAGAAGCATGATGAGTGGATGCAAAGTAAAAGAAAGAGAAAATCTGAGATTCAAGAGACATATGATTCTAAAAGATTGAAAGAAGTTGCAGATGTTAATCAAATTGTTTCTTATGAGTTTAAGCTTAATGATGGAAGTGAAGGAGTTTGGAAAATTCAAAGACTCAACAATGAAGTTTATGAGTATAATAAATTTTCACAAATGCTTCAGTATTTTGAAATGGATGATTTGATGGATCTTTGGAGACTTTACAAGAATAAGTTTGGTGAAGTACATCCAACTGATTATCATGAGAGACTGGTCTATTATAATTTGAAGATTTTATTTGAACCAACTCATGATGAACCTGAATGGAAAGGACTTTACAATGGTACTGTAACAAGATGGTTTTTATATCAAACTTGTGGAGTTCATGTTTTAACTGTTTCTAGAAAAGTTATTCACATGCTTGTAGAAAGTGAATATCCTCAGTTGAATAAGTATCCAGAAATTATTGTTCAGATCTTGAAACCTGGTATTATCAAGATGTTGTTACCCTATGATGGTCAAGCCTACGATTTGTTGAAGAAATATGAGACAATTCTTAAATCTCATAAGTGTTTGGCTACATCCTCCATTTAAGATGTTTTGAGCTTAAAGGAAACTTGAGAATTCTGTTGAAATGTATCAAGTTTAGGGGAGGATTGTTGGGTTTTTGGTTCCTTGAATCATGAATTACTTTAAGTACTGGAACCTCGGACAGGTTTGATATAACCACGGACAGAAGTATGTAACCGCTGATAAGACAACCAGGCTAGTAGTAATGTGTAACCACGGATGATATATTGTAAACACTGCTAGTGTTTTGTATAGTCGGTTTAGTTTATTGTATTAGATAAATATGGTAAAGATATTTATCTTGTAGGTTACGAATTGTATTATGTAAAGGACTCCTTAGTCTATAAAAGGAGGTCCTAGGTTAGGTTAGATATACATAAGTTTTATATCTAAAGGTCGATACACTTCAAGGTTGCAAAACCCTAATACGTAAGTATTCATATTAATTAATAATATTGAGGTGTTGAATGTTAACTGTTCTTTTTCTTAAGGTTAAGTGTTAAATTCCGCATAATACTTAATAAGTTGTTATTCCAAGTCAGTTTCTATATTAGATCGTTTGCTCAACTGGGATCAACAGTGTCCAGTCTTTTGACAATTGAAGCATTCAATTTTGGATTTGTCAAAAGTGATTCCCTGTTTTGGTTTGAAGTCAATGTTCTTTCCTGTTTTCTTCATATACTTCTTGATCCTTGCAGTGATCATTGCAACTTGCCACCTGATATCAATTTCTTCTAAAGCATCCTCTTCAATCTGTGAGAGATCTTCTTCATACGTTACAGGTAAAGAAGCTTTCTGTGCAAAGAAAGAGCATACAACTTCATCTGAGTGCATGGTAGTAGTTGGTGGGGCTTGCTGAGTATAGGTGGGGGGGGGTGTAAACAGCAGTACTTTGAGCAACAGTACTTTGAGGAGGAGAAAC
>OU343224.1:27588072-27607454 GCA_910596185.1 Chrysanthemum makinoi
AGTACTTTTGGTGGAAGTACTGCCCCTCTTTTCAGATGACACAAAAGCAATACTGTTAGATTTTGTGCTTGATTGGCCATTCATCTCATGCTCATACACCTTCAGATGATTGTAGAGATCATCAAAATCCATGGTGTCCAATCCAGGTTATCCTCTGATCATAGTAGCAATCACATGCCATGTAGATGGCAAACTCCTTAAGAACTCGATTGGCATCTTCAACAGATACTTCTGGCTTGTATAACTCCAACATGTTGAGGAGATTTTGAAATCTATCATATGCAAGCATCAAGACTTCTCTTTCACCAACAGTGAAAGTTTTAAACTGTTGCTCAGCAGATTCTGTGCATCTTCTTAGAAGCTTCATTCCCTCCAAATCTTGTCTTGAGAGCAGCCCAGAGCTACTTTGCATCTTTAGCATCATGAAACTTCAGTAGATGTCCATGAGGTATAGCAGATAAGAGTATGTTAAGAGCCTTCTCTTGATTCCTTATGGTAGCTGCTGGTAAGACTGGTTTGGGTGGTTTAGGTTGTCCAGCAATCTCCACAGGTTCTTGAACTACTTCATTACCATTGAAAATTACGTTCCATAGTGCATGGTCTGTAATGGAAATGTACTGCCTCATCTTCATACACCATAGGTCATATTGTTCCTTCTTGATGATTGGAATTCTGAGTGAGGTGATTGATGGTGGGGGAACAGCTTCAGTCGACATCTTTAGGTTTTGTTGTAGTAGGTTTTAGGGTTTCTTTTTAGTCAGAGTTTCCACACAAGCTCCGATACCACTTGTTGGATCGATGTACTCTAACCAAACTAACTTAAATAGCTTGTTTAAGGTTTAATTACCTCGATAAATCCTAAGTTATTAACAAAGAAACACTGAGCAAACTCTATTAAGTATGCGGTATTTACTTAACAAAGCTAAGAAGAATAACTTTAACTTTGAACGATTTTATTAATAACTCTAACACTGCTTATTATGCAGACTCTTTAACAACTCTAATAATATCGAACTTCTCTAAAACTCTAATAATGTCGCGTATATCTAATATCAATCTAGGGATCCTTTTATAGGCTCAAGGATAACCCTAAATGATTTACAATTTGTATCCTTGTACGACAAGTAATCTAATAAAGAATATTCTAGAATTTACAAAGCTTTCCATAAACGAATATAACAGTTCTTTTAGCCTTGCAGTACTTTGACTTCTTCAGCAGTACTTTGACTTCTTCTTTAGCAGTACTTTGACTCGTTGACTTTTTCCAGTACTTTGTTATTCTTCAGCACTTTAACTCTTCAGTACTTTAGCTTTTCGTATCCCAAAATCAAATATTGGTACAGATGCAAAACGTTGTTGATCAGTATAATTCAAATGATCACTTACATGTTCCGTGTAAAAACTAAACATAAATGTTGTTTGTAGAAAGATTCATGGCCAACAAATTTTTGAACACTTCCTCGCTCTCCTTTTTATGGAAAACCAGAAGATCATTGCATCCATCCATACTGAATATCTCAATAGCAACAAGACGTAACTCGTAATCAGGTTTCAACATTTCATGGACGCTATTAAGCTCCACATTCGCCAGAGATGAGGTACATTCCCATTGTTACCGACTGTTGGGATATGAAAGTGCTGAAGACATGAAAGTACTGAAGATATGAAAGTACTGTAAGCTGCAAAGTACTGGAAACAGTCAAAGAGTCAAAGTACTGCTAAAGACAAAGTCAAAGTACTGCACCTAGAAGTCAAAGTACTGCAAGAATAAAAGAACTGTTATATTGTTTATGGAACAGTTAGTATTCTATGTTTAGATTACTTGTCGTACAAGGTTATCAATTGTAAACCGACTAGGATATCCTTGAGCCTATACAAGGACTTCTAGATTGGTATTAGAGAAACGATTTCTTAAGAGTTTTAGAATTTACGAATTCACAAGTTAATTAGTGTTTTAGAGAGAAGTTCGATAATCTTAGAGTTGTATTAGTATCTGCCATAATAATCAGATTTAGAGTTTATAATAAAAGTTATTCTTCTTAGCTTTGTTAAGTAAATTCCGCGTACTTGATAGAGTTTGCTCAGTGTTTCTTGTTAACAACTTAGGATTTATCGAGGTTTATTAAACCTTAACAAGCTAGTTAAGTTAGTTTGATTAAAGTATATCGATCCAACAAGTGGTATCATAGCTTGTGTGGAAACTCTGACTAGGAAGAAACCCTACTTCAACAATATTCAAGATGTCGACTGAAGCTGCATCAATTCCTATCACAGAGGTAGGTTGTTAAGTGTCATGATTGTTATAAAAAAGTACTAATGCTTATGTTTACGAAAGAGATAACTGATAAAAGCTAGGTCTGAGGGTAGATGGTTACAAATAACTTTAGAATCTATGGAAGCCAAAATCTTAGCACATGAAACTAATGAAGTAGCTTGGGCTGAAAAATATGAACAACAGGATTAACAGTTAAAACTTAGTGAATGGAAATTAAACTGTAAAATTGCTGAAATTGAGAAATTAACTACGGAAAGAGATGATTTATTAGCCAAGTTTCTGCATGGGGAGAGTCTGGTCTGCTCACATGTTTCTTATGTTCAAAAAAGCAAGAGCCTACCTTAAAATGGATTAGGTTTTGGAATGGATTTTAGTAAACTAGAAGAAAACCAATCTAGTGATCTGGATGAAGGTGATTTTGAGGATATAATTACTAGTGATGAAGAACTCATTAATTATGTAGATACATCTAGTAATGAGGGTTCAATAAGTGATTCACCTCCTGAATATAAGAAAGCTAATGATTATCATGCTGTTCCTCATCCCACTGACATTCATCAACCCCTAGGCCTGATGTTTCTCGTTTTGGAGTAGAAGTCTAGAGTTTGGAAGAAGCTAGTTGCTCAATCTAGGTCTGAAAAACCCAAAGAACCTGTTGAACACAATGTTCAAAATCCAGCAGTACTTTCAAATCAAAGTACTGCTCCACAAGCAGTACCTTCGCAAAACCTTTTCAAAAACAGTATGCTAAACCTTTTGGGATAACTTTGGTCAAAACAGGTTTAATCATTCACCAAGGAGGCAAAACAATTTTGGGCATAGACATAGAAGATGTCATTTTGTAAGTATGGGTCAAAAACTGTGTTTTGTGTGTTTTAGTCTTACTCATCTAATTAAGGATTGTGAACATCACTCAGAATACCTTAGAAAATTTCCAAAGAAAAGATCTGCCAACAGAACCTAGAGAGCACAAACAAGTCTGAATAATTCAAATAGGGTCAATCGTAGAAATTTCTCACCAGATCATAGATACCCACACCAGAGAAGACCTTTTCAAAACCTTCAGTATCTCACGTACTTTCCAAAGTAAAAGGTTAATTCTGACCAGTACTTTCTCAAAGTAATGTCAGCCAAAACAAGGTACTGATCACACTACTTGGAATAGGAATCCTAGGAGATCTCACTATCAACCTAGAAGGTATTACAATTCACATAGGAGATTTAGATCACAGGAACCAGGTGTTAAAACAGAATAGGTTAAGAGGGAAAGTACTGCAGAGGGACAAACAGTACTTTCAACAAAAAGTGAATCAGATGTTTTTGTCATACAAGAAAAAGAGAATAAACTTGTAAAAGAAAGTTGTGTTGAAAAACCAGAAAGCTTTGTTGAAAATCCACATGTTTTGAATAACTAGATAATACTGGATCATGCTTTGGAAAACATTGGAGATTATATACTCAAAGAATGTGAGTATGTCACTCCACAAGGGGAACACAAGTCAGTAATGGATTGGGTTCCTCAAAGCAACTAACTTTTTCATCTTATTAGACAGGGCAACCCGACAGAGGAACTTAAAGATCATTTGATTGAGGATGGTGGTTGTTCTGTTTGCATGACAGGAGACAAGGAGTTTCTGTCAGATGTTTTGGAGTATATTAGTTAGAAAGCTACATTTAAGGGAAGGACTATTTAGTATTAGTATACTCCTGTGTATTGCTTGAGGAGAGGATAGTTATGTATACTTTGTTGATACTGAAGAAATTGGAAAAGTACTGTTTTTCGTAAAAGTACTGCTTGGAAAGTACTGTTTGGGAAAGTACTGCTTACGTGGAAGTATTGTTTGTCTTATTAAAGTCTTGTTACAACGGTTATATTAAGGGGGTAATTAATGCTACGGTAACAATGTTATTTTGGGCTGTGATTTTCAAATCTCACCTTAAATAATACTTTCCGATTTTCCCTCTCATATTGATACATTAGAATCTTTTCCCTCTTTCTCTCATCATATCCATATTATTCGATTCTAACTCTTTTGTGCTTACATAATCAACAATGGCAAATCGTCCTACTGTTTCAAAGCATAATATGGTCACTAATTTGGATAAGACTGAAGCAAATATACTCTTTCATGATATAATTGATTATCTTACTGGTTCGCCTATCAGTTATGCTCTTTTAGTGGAGCCGGATATAATTGAGCCCTGGATTCAAGAATTTTGGCCTAATGCTAGGGATAACATGGAGAATGAGGATATTATGTTCGATCAACAGTTGCTTGGAAGAACTGTTAAGATTACTGAAGCCTCCAGAAGAGAAGATTTATTGTTCAATGATGCAGATGGGGCTATACGGTTTGATAAGCAGTTGATCTGGGATACTTTTCAACATATTGGTTATGAAGGATCTTTGAATGAACAAACGTTTAGAAAAAAAACTATTTGTCCTCATTGGAAATTTTTGGTTCATGTGTTGCTCCATTGCATAAGTGCTAAAAGTACCTCTTGGGAGCAGTTCGGGTCCAATATAGCATCTGCTATGGTTGGGTTAGCTATAGATCGAGTTTTTAACTTTCAAGGCTAACGGATGGAATGCTCTCGCATATCTCACATGGATCTACTTGGCTAATGTACCCAAGTTTTATACAGGTTTTCTTAAACAAGCAACTTTCTGATGTGCCAAAACCTACAGATTTATTGCCTGTGATTGTTCAACAATCGAAGATTTTTACCTTTATGGCAAAAAGGAGTGCTTTATTCAGGGGTCCAGATACTCCTTTACCTACTTCCACGATGGACGTTGTTCAGGCTGTTAGAGCTGATACTGAAGCTGATGAAGCTACTGAAGGTATTCCATCTGCAAGTACTGCTCTCCAAAGCTGCATCAAAAGAAGGTACTGCATCTCCACAAGGTACTGCTTCCCCAAGTACTGAACTTCAAGAAGATGTTGCAGTTTCACCTTGTCCATCTCTACAAGGGTCTGTTCCTGCTTCTCAATCAGAGAAACATTCACCTATTCAAGGAGAAGATTCACATACCATACCTCCTGACGAAATTACATTGGATAATTATGTTTTGATAAGGGAGGTGTTAAGTTGAAAAAGACTATGAGGCTCAAGCCAAAACAGATAAAGAAATTAAAACTGAAGTTTAGAAGGCTAAAGACTTTTGTGTGGCCATTAGTTCAAGAATTTCGTATCTGGGTTAAATCAAAGAAAAAGGCGCAAAGGCAGTCTAAAAAAAGCAAACGCCAAAGGTTCATCAACAATCTTCTGTCAATTTGGGGAGGAATTTAGAAGAAGAAAATTTGAAATAAGATGTTGAGAAGGAGAGAAAGAACTGAAGGTACTGATGATCAAGGTACTGCTGAACATGAAAAGATCATTCAAGATTCGAGGAACAAGAGGAACAAGTTCAAGTTCAAGGTACTGATGATCAAGGTACTGAACAACAAAGTATTGGTTTGCAAGGTACTTTCAGACAAGAGGTGATAACTCCAAGAGTATTGAATTTTGAAGAGGAAGCTGGTCCTTCTACAACTGTTATACAAGAAGAGGAAGCTACACTCAAACCTATTCATTCTGCAAGTGATGATGAGTTCATTGCTACAATTTTAGAAGATTTATCACAACCTAGAGGTGGTGTTACTATTCGAGAAGTACAAGAAGATGAACAACAAAGAACTTCTTTAGCAGTAAAGAAGAAGAAGAAACTTACTTTAGCAAAAATTAGAGAAATTGAAGTTGCTAGGAATGAAGCTGCTGCTAGAAAGCTTCAAGAATAATTAAATGCTAAAGATAGAGCAGCTCAAGAAGCTGAAGAAGTTCAAAGTAGAGAAGCAGCTCAGAAGTTACACGATGAATTAAATGCTGAAACTGCTGAACCATTACAGTCACCTACTCCTGTTAGATATATGCCAAGAAGACCTAATTTAGCTAAAGACGGGAATGCTATGATGGCTTATTTGAAAGGTCGAGGGTATAAAGGATTGCAGAAGCTGAACTATGTTGACATGAAAAGACTCTATGATGCTGAAACAGAGGCTTATAAGAAGAGTGTTGCAGATATTAAAGATTTTAGAGAAGAAGTTAATTGGACTGAAGTTTGAAAAGAAGAAGAGCTTAAAAAGAAAAAGGAAAACTGAAGTTACAGATAGACAGTTTTCAAAGAAAGAAAGAGTTGAATTAAGATCTGAGACTAGAGATGCATTAAGAAATTATCTCAGAGTGGTAGATTTTGATTATTCAAAAGAAGATGCTGACATGAAGATGAACAAATCTCAGATTAGTGCGTTTGAAGTTGTGAAATCCAAAGAAGGGGATTATATGATTTTTCATAAAGAAGATGAAAGCTTCAAAGTTTTCAATAGGCTATGGGATTTATTACACATTATAGATAGAGTGGATCTATTCTATCTATATCATGTGGTGAAAGCTTATTTTGGAGATAATCCATCAGAAGGAATTGGTCTAGTTTTGCTTGGAGATCTTATAACCATGTGGGAAACGAGAAGAGGAAAGCATCGATGATATATGGAAGAATCAAGAAAACTGGGAGATTGTTTGTTGGAAATTCTTTGAAGAATCTGGAGTTCATGTTTTAGAGCTGGAAAATGGTACAATGATACACATGTTTGTAAACAACATATATCCTCTCACAGTTGAGCTTATGAGAAGAATGCTAGAGCATGGATTGGAAGTAGAAGAGGATAATGAAACTGCTTGCATGCTCATCAATTTGTTTATCAACTGGACTACCATTGTTGAAGATAATGAGTAAACTGGTATGAATTTCATTGAATAAATTATTTTTGATAAACTAGTACTTTATTCAAAGTACTGCTGATCAAACAGTACTTTCATCAAAGTACTGCTTACAGCTTTTAAACCAGTAAAGTGATTTTTGAAAACTTTTGTTAAGTAACAAAATTTTTTGAAACAAAAGTTAAATGTAATAAATGGATTTTGAGATGGAAACATCAATAGGTCATCAATCCACCATGGTTACAAAAGGATTGACTAATCCATGAGCAAACGGCTCTGGTAAAGATATATCAAATCCGTTTTTAGTTGACAACTTGCTAATAAGTTGTATGGTAATCAACTCACCATATCAGTTAATGTGAAGAGTTGGCTAGCCCACAAGAAAATGGTTTGTGGTAAAGGCTGTGGAAAATCCATTATTGGTAATTAGTTCACCATTAGATAGAAGAACTAACTAGTCCCGAAGGGTACAGCTTTTGGTAAAGACAAATCAAATCTGTTAATAGTGATGATTTGCTAAAAATCATATGGTTATCAATGTACCATGGTCTTACACACCAAAACATCTCGCTACTCCAGAGATTAATGGCTTTGGTAAAGAGATCTAAATCCATTAAATTTTCAATGATTCACCTCTCACAGGAGTTAACACACCTTGAAGTGATGAGAATAGTATGCAACTTAAACTGAATTAATGTACAAACTGCCATATGTTGCTGGTGTTGTTTGAAAAGATGGAGCTTGCTAGATGTGTGAGAAAGAACAATTCTAAGAGATACTTTGACAAGCACAGATACTACAGAGATACAAACTAAAGACTAAGAAACAATCCGTCTTTAAAGATGAAGCTATTAAAGATATATTCACAAAGGAACTTGAAGTCAAACAAGTAGAATTCAAGTTAGGGGAGGATTATTGGGATATGAAAGTGCTGAAGACATGAAAGTACTGAAGATATGAAAGTACTGTAAGTTGCAAAGTACTTGAAAAACAAGTCAAAGAGTCAAAGTATACGCTAAAGACAAAGTCAAAGTACGCACCTAGAAGTCAAAGTACGCAAGAACAAAAGAACTGTTATATTCGTTTATGGAAAGTATTGTATTCTATGTTTAGATTACTTGTCGTACAAGGTTATCAATTGTAAACCGACTAGGATATCCTTGAGCCTATAAAAGGACTTCTAGATTGGTATTAGAGAAACTATCTCTTAAGAGTTTTAGAGTTTACGAATTCACAAGTTAATTAGTGTTTTAGAGAGAAGTTCGATAATCTTAGAGTTGTATTAGTATATCTGCATAATAAGCAGATTTAGAGTTTATAATAAAAGTTATTCTTCTTAGCTTTGTTAAGTAAATTCCGCGTACTTGATAAAGATTGCTCAGTGTTTCTTTGTTAACAACTTAGGATTTATCCGAGGTTATTAAACCTTAACAAGCTAGTTAAATTAGTTTGATTAAAGTATATCGATCCAACACCGACTTTTTCCTTGCCCCACGCACCACCATTGTATGCCCAAGATCCTTATAACGTATCCCGCTGTATCATAAATTCATAATACGTTATACAAGACCTACGATTTGAACTTTTAAGGAAAAGGTAAATTGCTCTTTAGATACTTACATACACATGTGACACCTTCTTTATGATATTTTGGACTAAAGCAATACTTTTATTTGCTAATGCAGTACCATGGAACCGATGTATTCACTCGGATTTCATGACTTACATGTTATATTTTGATGAATTACTTGACTTCACTAAACAAAGAGTTATTGATACTTTTGATTTCCATGGAGAATCAAGTTTAATTCAGTTTTGGAGATGCAGCCACTTGGGGATCCAAACGACATTGGTTGCAGTCTTAGATTGGTTGATTAGTTTTGTTTATCAACTCTACATGACAACATACTTATGGATTATAGGATGACGTGTTTCTTAAGGAATCCTTTTATTGGACTCAAGACTAATCTGGGAAACTAGTTTGCTGAGCGAGCAGCTCAAACAAGGGTCCAAGATGATAGGACAAGACATGTTGTGCTCAATCATGATCATCAATACATTGACGAAGCATCAGGTATGGGACAATTAGTTGTGCCTATCACTCTAATAAGTTGGGTGATGGGTTGAAATTTCATCGAATCATTGAAATTGTCACAACTCTACCTAAAGAAAGTTACGTGGCTGATTTCAATAGAATTCACGATCTACTCATGGTTAGTTTTTTTTTCTTTAATTTGTTGAAACATTGTCATATTACTTAATCTGTTTCCTAAAAACAACTTCTAATGCGACAAAACTTACCTTACAAGTAAGTACCCAACAGCAAAAATAAGATTAGGTGCCTTTTGGAATAAATAAATAAAATTATTAAGGGATGTTTGGCTGAAGGGGTTGTGTTTAAGGGCATGTGGCAAATGTGGGTTGGATAATTTTTGAATATTTTTTTAAGGGTACAGGTTCAAAGAAATGGGTTTAGTAGCGGCTGAGTCAGTGTGTAGTGTTAAGCATGCTATTTTCTTCCACATATGGCCCTCATTCTGATTATCTACATTTTGCAGATATTAGACATCCTCCTTAACCATCTAAAGGGGGTGGGTTTTGTAATATATATGCATTAAAATATCTATTCGTTGCTCGACCTTCCATCCTCTACTTCTAACAAAGAGGTACATCAACTGCTAATACATTGCTACTGTCTCTGTTCATGGTCGAATTGCAAGGTAATGTACATGATATACGTGCTGTTATAAACTTATAGTCACACTCAAAATGTCGTCAAATAACTCAAGTTTAATTATGGTGCTTGGACAGGTTCACTCAGACTACATTGGAAGGCATTATAATGCAATGCAGCCTTGCTTTTGTGTTCTATCTATTGCCCCTCAATGTCAGGCTCAGACCGTGAGTATTGATGCTCATGCATGTGTCATTCTACATTTCAAGAAAAGTTGGGAAGCATAGGGAGATTATACAATCCACATCTTCAACCTCAAGATGATAGGGTAAGGCTAATCGGAGATACAAAAACATGATATAATGGCTATTGCTTTTATATTTTTAGCAATTTAAATAGGTATTAGAATTTAGAAACATTAAAATAGAAATTTTGCTACCCGAGTTTAATCAGACAATTCATATGCCACATGCTAAGTAAAGTCGCACATTCTCTCTATAATAAGGAGTGTGCCACCCTTTGGTTATGAGCCACTTACCTTTTGTTTTCTCTTTTTTCTATTATCTTTACTTTTATACGGTTTCATCTGCTATATAGGTTCGTTTTACCAGTGTCTCGAATTGTAGTCCACTTGCTGAACATGAATTCCCCTATGCTATCAAGGATAATTACTACTCATTGAAGAAATACAACTTTGGCTTGAATCAGGATCAGGTATATCCACACTTGTGCTATATGTTCTATTCTGCTCCGGTCAATAAATGTTATAGTTGTATTTTATCCTCTTTACTTTTGAAATCTTAGGTAGATAAGCTTATGACGTTATTTCATTCCAAAAAAATATCTAAAAATCCAGAGAGAAATGTGTGGAGACGTGGTGATAAGCCAAAAAAGGGACATGCTAGATCTGGTGGTGATCTTAAGAAGGTTATTGTAGATAGGCTAAGAGTCATGAGCAAAGAGGATGAGCACATAAACTTAAATGAGGAAAAGATTGTAGAGGTTGATAAAGTCAGTTGTGGTAGAAAGAGGGACATGTTTAATAAAACTCATTTGAGAGAGAACGATGATTTTGGTCATTCTGGTAGGTGGAAAAATTACCGGAGACCACATTGATCATTCTTTAGTAGGGTTAAAGAGGGAGGCTGACGTAGGATCGCATTATATGGTTGATGAAAGTAATGGGCATGAATTCAATAACCATAGGGAAATTAGGGGATTAACAAACAACGATAACTTTTCTGTTTAAGGTAGATTAATTTATAGATTCAGTGAATACAAAATTGTTGAATCGTGAATATTAAATGCCTAATTTCCTTTTATATAGTATCCAATTCGCGGTCTACGTGACACTGATATGTTCATGATTGTTGTTATTGTAGGTATAATTATAGTACCAGATGCAGGTTGTAGTAATTTACATGGAAGCTGAGCCTCTGCCGTCACCACCATTCGAGGTTAGTTAACTATTTATATTTTCTGTATTGTAATTATTCTGGTCCGTCTATATCTTTGAAATCCTATTTGGTTATTCTTTTATTTTTAGCCATGTTAAAGTTTCCCTCTCTATTATTCTTACGGTGAAAAGATAGATGAAATAACTGATGATCTATTCCCAGTTAGTCTCACCTTCAAATATTTTTGTCACATGCAGGTTTGGAAGTGACAAGTGGTGTTTGGGCGTGGTCTTTAGGTGAACGGGCTATTTTTGCTATTAGGTATCAGTTTTGCGACTAAGTTTTTGGATAAGTAATTGATCCGGATGGGCATGTTCTCACTAAACCAGGGAGTACGGTTACGAGTGTGAAGGGTGTGTTCTTGCTGTTGGTGATGTCCTAGATAATAAGTATAGGCAAGATGTTACTGTTGCGGCTTCTGGTATCAAGAAATTGTGATTACTAGCTTGTCATAAATATTACAAAATTATATTTCATATTCTCATAAAGATATTTGTGTCTTTCTTACATTTAAAGAGTAAACTATTTTTGAATATCATATTTGGAAAAGCCCAAAGTACCAGTACTTGCAAGTTATGAATGGAACTGGATTTGTTTCGTGTTTAGTGGGGTGCAAATTACGTCTTCTGGGTGGTCGTGATATAGATAGAGAGCTTGATCATATGGTATGATTTCGAGAAGAACAAACTGAATGAATTTATGTTATTCAATTGAAGTTACAGACTTGCATCTTCATTAGCATCATCCTTAATTAATCTAAATGTTATCATAAACACAAACGAATTGAGTTACTGGTAAGTTGATATCTCCTGATATTTCTTTAGAGTAGATAAATAGGATCTGAGCATATGTATGTGATAAGATAAATTCTTAACTTGATTCGTAGTTAGGTCTTGGAGGGCTTGGAAGGTTAGTCATACCGCAAAAGTAGATGTTGGAGAAGACGATGATGGTCATGGTGATATCACTAGCAATGGAAGATTAACACGACAATCAGTGGAAAACAAGGCAAAATGGTGAAGGAATGAGAACATTTGATGGTGACAATTGTGAGATTAAAAAGAAACCCACTTGAAAGTGAAGCGGAAGCAAAGGTATGATTGTAGTTTAATGGTTATGGTTATAGTCTATAACCATTAAAAAGAATAGCGCCTAGCGGTTTTTACAACCTTGGTTATAGAATGTATAGGTGATAAAAAAAGGCAACCTGACTACAGGTGAAAGGGGTTTGGGTCTATACCTTTTGTTTAGAATTCTTTGGGGGGTTTTATGCATCAGACATACAATGTAGGTGACTTTCAGCCTATTGACCCGTTCTCATTTCATCTTATTCATCCGTAATTTGTTTGTTTCTAAAATATGTAATTAAAATTTGGCACATGGGTTTATTGCTCTTCTTAGAATTTGAAGGTCTGGCAATGCGTCTACGAGTGGCTCTTTATTTAGCACAAGCATTAGAGTACTGCAGCATCAAAGGACGGTCTTTGTATGATGACCTTAATACTTACAGAGTTTTGTTTGATCAAGTAACTTAAAATATATTTTCAGAATCGTGTTCATGTTTGTGTATTGTGTTTATCTTTGTGTTTGTGTATTTGTGTTCTTATGGTTGTATCTGGCAGAGTTGCAATCCCAGTCTCTCATGCTTTGACCTAATGAAGAATAGCCGAGATGGAAAAAGCTATAGAATCAACTTAGCTTTCACCCCTCCTTAATATATGAGAACAAGTATAACGAATGTTCATATTAATACTAACTTTATAACAAATTTTATTTACAAGAGTGAACTTATGCTATTGTTTTGTATGACAATTAGAGTGATAGCGTAAAGCTGTAGTTTATAACTTTGGCACCATATTGCTGGATCTTCTTAGCGGAAAGCATATTCCTTTACTGCGGATCTACTTAGTCTTGCAATCACGTTTACAAACCCTATGATTTGAGTGTACGGTGTTGCAATATGGGTGGACAGGGTGGCATGTAAAGATTTTATGTAAAAATTCTATAATTATGTAGCCTGTCAACAGTGACTTCAGAACTATATCCAGTAATAGTTTCTGTAGAAAACTAGAAGGGGGGTTGAATAGTTTACCAATTAAAAACTTTGTTTTGAAACTTATTGAAAGATCAATTGATATTGATCTTAGATATGTTAATGAAATAAGCAAGCAATATGTAAAGAGTAAATAAGGAAAGAAATGATCAAACCACAAGAAGTTGTTTATAGTGGTTCGGTCTACAAGGACTCTTTTTCCTTGCCCTACTCCACTCCCCGAGTCTCACACTCGAGAGTTTAACTTCACTAGTCAACAAGCTCCTTTCACCGGCGGAGAAAACCTTTACACTTCGCTTACACTATTTCCGACACTAAGCTAGATGTCGAGTTCTTTCCAAGGGTACAACCACTCCCACACACAATGTATTTTGAGGACTAAAATACTAACCACTCATACTCACAAGATTATGATGGTTTAATACAACAATGAAGTATGAATCAACACAAGATCATACAACACTAAACAAACAAGACTTCCAACTTCTCGTTTGAAGCTTGAATGTGACTTGATCTTCTTTGCTACAAAAGAGATCACTAATATGATATGAACCTGAGTTAGAAAGGTTAGAGAGAAGATATGTAAGAGAGTATGATAGAAAGGGATGAAAAACTATTTGGTTTGGCTTTGCTATTTATAGCCAAAACCATCACAGCATCCACGGACGCGGACCCTTAAAAGGGTTCGCACGTTGTGGATTTTTGGTGCCGCCAGGTCTGACAGTAAGATATCAAGATCTTTGCCAAAGTCAACCATATCTATGTAAGATTGTGTAAGATATGAAGAGTACAAATCCACACAAAATATCTAATGAAATCTTCCAATGATTTCCATGATGCATCACATGATGTCATGTGTTGTTTTTCTATTTTTAGAAATATGCAATTACATAAGTAAACATTCTAAAAATTACTATTATACATTATGCTTAGACTCATATTAAGATATGATTAGTCACAATGTAAATGCTTTAAATGATGAAGATATTGTTTGAGAAAGCTTGTTTTAATATCTATTAAACTTGACAAGCTTTAAGCTTTATACAAATTAAATTTACTTTTGTCGTTAACAAAACTTAGGTAAAGATCAAAAATATAAATAACGTTTAATGACGATATTTGTATTAACAATCTCCCCATTTTTGTTGAGGACAAAAAATAAATTTAATTTTTATAAAGGATGCAAAGTTTGTGCAAGAGTTATAAAAATATTAGTTTTATAACTTGAAAAGGAAATGATAATGTAAGTGTATGATGTTTGACTTTTTAAGAGAGTCAAAGTATTCACTAGTTGATGCATGATGTTGACTTTTTAGAAAGTCAAAGTATGCAGTTGACGTTTTTAGAAAAGTCAAGTATTACCAATGAAGTATCATGTTTGACTTTTCCAGAAAGTCAATGTATGCAGTTTGACTTTTCTAAAAGTCAAATATAAACAAGTTCTATATTTTCTCCCCCTTTTGTCTCAACAAAAGAAGAGGCGGCGCGGAATGTAATGAGCTTCGAGCCATTATCTCCTTGATCAAAGCTCCCTAAATTGGGTGCTTAATTGGAAGATACATGGATTGTGAAAATAAAGCTACAAAAAAAATGTTAGTAATAATGATCATTCACAAGCATTTCCAAACACTATGTAAAGGCACCAAAAATATAAAGAACACCATTCATTAGTGAAAATTTTTCATGAATAAAGATCATGGAAAGAGAACACAATGATGTGTTTTAGTACAAGAAAAAGAAAATAATCCTAAGAAAAGAAAAACTTAGAGATGCTAATCTATGACCATTCTAATGAGATGGTGGATGAGAAAGAGCGTTGAGGCACTCAAGGATATGATTGAGGATGAACCTCATTTCCTCTTGGAAGTCATGGACCATAACCCGGGTCCTATCAACGGTTTGGGCCGTTTGCTCACAAGTTGAGCAACCATGCCTAGGGGGGGTAGTATGTTTGGGGAGGTTGTGGTGGTGGAATGGTAGATGTGTTGGTGTTGGTGGGGATGTTTGGGGTGGTCATGATGGAGGCTAGCAAAGCATTTTGCATTTGCATAGTCTCACTAAGGTGAGAATCCACCATGCCTTTGATTGGTGGAGGTTGTGGAGTTCCGCTTGAATCTCCTCTCTTGTAGGATTAGCATCCCACTTGCACTCCTCAATGTCCTCTAAGTGAGGGGACATTGATGTGGGGAGTGATCGGTCCCCATACAAAGGACCATGGATGTCTTTGTAGATGGGGTGGAAGAGAATAGGTTTTGGCCCTAATAGGCGCTTGGGTCAAAAGATGACCTAGGTGACTCATGAGCAATCCTGGCCAATTGTGCCAAAGGATGGCAATGGTGGTGGATGATTTGGCCTAGGAGGCAAGTCATCCAAGTTCTCCAAGAAAGGATTTGGAGAAGTGGGTGGTGTGGAAAATAGCTCCATAGGAATGAGAGTTGGAGACTTTGGTGGTGAAGGTGGTGAGGGTGTTTTGGATGTTTGGATGGGTGCCGATGGAGGTGAAGTTGGTGTTTTTGTAGGTGGTGGAGTGGTGATCACAATGGGTGATTGAGTAGATGTAGCTGAGGTAAGGCTTGTATCATCTTGGATGGGAGATGAGATTGTGAGTGGAGAAGAGTCGGATGAGGAGCTTAAGTTTACGAAGCAACAATGCCTCATGCTAATTCCAGCGGTTTTCTTGCAAGGTTTAGGAGAGGATTTTGTCATTTTGACTTGTGTTTTACTTTGCTAGATGATGGTAAGAATGAAGAAGGTGTGAGGATGATCATGGTAAAACCTCTCAATTTATAGAAGTGAAAAGTTATGGAGAAATGTGTTTGATTTGATGTTAAACCATTGAAGAGATGAGGTTCCAAATGATTTGGAAGTGGGTTAAATGCTAGTCATATCACCCAAGTCAAGCCATACAAGAGAGATGGAGTGAAGAAGCAAAGATTTGCAATAAATGAGTTCTAATGAGTGGAATTTCCTAACAATCAGATCACCTACGGATTTCAAGGTACCAAAAATTTGGTTCCTTCCTTTATGCTAAAGGGCTCCTTGGGTGAATTTTTCAAATTTTTGAATTTTGGTGGGAAATGGATTTCTTATACGCCTAAGTGGATTATACTAGTTCTAATAAGTGTATAAACTAGTTAAGATTGACCTATAAGCAATGGATGGTAATTTGGAATGACGAAAGAATCGAAATTTAGTTACCTCGGAGGATCCACGACACCAAAATTTTACACTGACGGACCCCTAAAAAGGTGCCAGTCGGTCCCCGTACGTGCACGACGGTACCATTTATCATAACAGACGGTAGCACCAAAATGTTGGTTCCGTCTGACTAAAAGTAAAGGCAAGAAAACTTGACAGAGTGTATTTTTAGGTGTCCGGGACTTTTCCGAAACCTGAAAATTTTCTCAAAACATGTGACACTAAACATTTCTAGTTAGGAAAAGTAAATAAAACATGTACAAACACAAAGGCATAGATTTTGAGCAAGGCCTAGTGATTTCACATTATAGTGAAAATGGGTAAAATTTGATAGCATACTTGTGCTATCCCCCTGCATAAGATTGTTAGCATACAACATTGTTTTAAGTTATATTATCATCCTACACAATAAAAACAACTAAAGTGTATCAAACATTAACGATAATGTATTGTTCCAAACACTCCTTAATGGACCCTCATTTATCCAACTTCTTGTAGATTTTGCTCATCATCCTACCACTATTACTTGAACATTCCCTAGTTTGCTTGAATTCCGCTGATTCATTCTCTATCTCGGAAGAGACGATAATACTCATGAGGTGGAAGATGAGAGCTTGGAAGACCATCCTCTGAGCTATTTGATGATGATGATGATGGAGTTGGAGGTTTTGCTCTCTTGCCTTTGTCTTAGCAACTCGTGCATCACTCAAAGGTACAAAGATGTAAGGGATGAGCTCATAGTGAAGATGCATCCCTTTGGGCTTGGTGGAATTGGTGCAAAGTTTCTATAGAGACGGGTGAGAAGCATCCCGTATGGAAGAGCAACCGATCCTTGAGTTGGAATATCAATCATTCTCTTAGCGATGTAGTAAGCTAAATTGAATGGTTGACGGGTGGACAAGTTGTAGAGCATGTGACAAAGGCAAGCGTTGATGTGATCCCTATTTCCTATGGTGCTAATGACGTTGGCTCTAAGTAGCTCCTCCCATTTCTTAAATTCGGGCTTAAGTTCATTTAGCTCCATTCCATATGGATCTCGGTTTACCTCCTTTCCCTTACGGGTAACTCGGGTTGTATCACCCCTTGGGTTAAATAGGTGTTCACGGATAACATCCTTATAGGCCAAACGGGTTTGGTAGGGAGGAGTGCGGTCATTGATTGCATCAAGAACGATGAGTGACCATTTATCCGAGTAGACACAAGTCCCTCGCTGGGAATTCCTAGCAATTGAGCAAAGTTGGTTAAGGTGATGGTGTAGTCGTTTTGATTGATTTTAAACCTAAGACAAAATTCATCATCGTCTTCATCACTAAAGCCGGTCACACTAGCATAGAACTCTAACACAAACCTAGGACAAATTGGTTCATTGATGTCAAGAAGACAATCGAAATGAATGGCGGCTAGTTCTTCATGGAGATTGGTATTTTCAAGGAAGGATGGGTGAATGGTTCTACCCTCATGGAAATACCTTGATTCTAGACTCTTAAAGATTTCTACTTGTTCCTTGGAAAGTCCTTTGGTTTTGTGATGTTTGGGAATGTAAGCAAGGGTGTCTTTGTGATCATAAAATCTTGCGGCTACCATGGTTATTCCTAAGAGTAAGAATTAATATGTTAAAAATGAGACTATACTTTAACGTTTTGGTTCTAGTGTGTGCCTATATGAAAACGATTTGGAGTTGCGGTTATCTCGACTCATTTTATGCACAAAAATGGTTTTAGTGGGGTGTTTGGCAAATACCATGAGATAACCCAAATGCTCCTAATTCAATGTGGCTTCATTTGAATATACCCGGGAGTGCATATTAGTTATGCAATACCTTTAGTATTCAAGAGCATGCAAGTGATGAAAGTTTAACGTTTCTATTTGTATTAACAATGAAAAAATTGTTTTCCTACAAGTGAGAAGCTTTTCAAAATTTTTGACATGGGGTGTTTAGTTATTTGAATAAGGCCTTATAGTCATTATCTATTGATTAGTGAGAAGCATGATTTGTTTATGCAATATGATAATGTAGTACCTAATTTCAATGACTAGTTATGCAATTTGCCAATTGAATTCATATTTAGTATAAAAGCATACATAAAACCCCATGTAATGATTTGTAATGGTTTTGTGCATAAATAAGAATCCTAGACTCAGAATTAGGAGATAAAATGTAGTTAGGATACTTACAATGATGTTATCTTCAGTGATTAGTGAGTGGGAAGGTGTCAATAATGAGCTAGGTTTGGTGTTTACACGTTTTGGTAAAGTGAGTTTTGAGGAAGAAGATGTTTTGTAGGTAGCAGCTTTTGCTTCAGAGACACCATTTAATTTATTTGACCGAGGCGGTACCAAATTTTTGGTTCCGTCCCGTTGTCGCTTTGGTGCCGTGGGTTATTAAAGATGGCAGATACAAAACAAAATTGTTTTGTTTTGACTATTCTAATGTTTTATCCTACATGTTTGGTTCCATTAATCCTAAACCAAGTCTAAGAAGATTAAAAGGTTATCGTTTAAGAGGCTTAGTTAAGATGTCGCAAGTGTTGTCTCGGAGGATACTTTCTTAATTGAGATGTTTCCTTTTTGAACATTGTCGCGAAGAAAGAGATGACGGATTTCAATATGCTTTGTACGAGCATGTTGAACGGGATTCTTGCCGAGATCGATGGCTCCTTTGTTGTCGCAAAGTATTACAATGTTGTTGAGATAAATTCCATAATCTACGAGAGCTTGCTTCATCCAAAGAGCTTGTTGACATGCTTTTCCTGGCCGAGACGACTCGCTTCAAGAGTTGAGATGGCTAAAGCCGTTTGCTTCTTTGCAAACCATGAGGTGACACAATGTCCAACAAAAGTGCAAATACCACTAGTACTTTTTCTATCGACATAGTCACCGGCATGATCCGAGTCGGCATACACTATGGTTTCTGTAGGATCGTAATATGTATTGTGTTGATGATTCGGGTGGTCTTGGATGATC
>OU343224.1:27615945-27733492 GCA_910596185.1 Chrysanthemum makinoi
TAGACTCAATTGTGCACATTTGGTTTCCTATGCCAGATACTAGGGAGAGGGTCTCCTTTTTCAATATCAACAATCTCTAAGAGAAAGTAGATAGATTATGTAGGTTCCCCGTGAGAATGAAACAAGTCCTTTTAAGAGGAACTTGAGTAGCTTAGGAAGTTGTAGTGCAGTGCGTCACTGGGTCCATGACGTCTTGTCTTCAATACCAGTGTTACCTTAGTAAACACCAGTAGCATATGTATTGAACCCGGTTTCTGCCCTAAGGTTGAATTAATGGAGGGCTATTTCTTTTCACCCTTTTCACATTCAATTCTTTTTCATTCTTCAACCCCTTCAGTGCTTACCGAAACTTCATAACTAGAACCTTGTTGGGTTTATTCCAGTACTAGCTCGTCTCAGTCCGCACTCTTCTCGTATTCTCATTTTTCTCCTTTTTTCATCATACCTTGGACTTCTACACTATCTAGTGGATTGTCCCTGGGTAGATCCCTCTGGTTCTGGTGGGATCGTGGGAACAAATACCTAACCTTACCATCCTTATAACACCATGCATAAAGTAAAATGGTCGGTCCTTTGGTATAGTTCTTTCCTTTATGAAACCAATTGAAAAATCATTTGGAAAAATCAATCAAGGTACTTGTGATATAAATATCAAAACATTTTGTACCTTAATTGTTTTTGATCATTTTAGAAATGCTCCCCCTCAACATGTGCTTATGATTTTGAAATTGTTTCGCACATGGAGGCAAGAGGACTTTGAAATCTTTTCATGATCACAATTTTCATAGAAAAAAGCCATTTGATTTTTTTGGTAAATTCTCCCCCTCAAAATGTGCGTTGGTTGTTTAAAATCATTTAACACATAGAGGAAGGAGGTTTTTGAAGAACTTCCACAATCACATTTGCCATTAAGAAACCATTAGAAAATCAATCATGGTACATTATGTTGAAACATAGAAATCTTTATACCTTGAAAGTTTATTTTCTTTAGAAATGCCCCCCCTCAATATGTGCTTCGAGATTCGAAAGCATTTAGCACATATGGGAGAGCAGCCTGCACTTTTGAATCCTAACAATCATCATTTATCAGATTTCATATTTAAATCACATTTTCTCCCCCGATCAAAAATATCAAATCCTTTGAGATTTTGGATCCCAAGTGATTTAAATAGGTTTTAGAAAACGTGGGAGAAAATATGCCTAGTTTAAATTCTCTTCTGGTTTTTGGTTAACTGCACCTCCTCAATCATGTGCATTATGTATTTGAAATCGTTTGGCACATGAAGGAAGGAGTGCTTTTGAAACAATCACCCTTTAAAACCGATTTGAGATTTAAATCACGATCTCTCCCCCGATCAAAAATATCAAACCATTTGAGATTTGTGATCCCAAATGATTTAAATCATTTAGAAAATTTTGGGGAAAGACGTGGCATAATTTAATTTTGAAATAGACTGATAAGGATCAATTTAAGACATTAAAGATTGTTAGTGTCAGGTATGATAGTTTTTTTAAGAGATCTTTAAGTAAAATAAAATAATTTCACAATCAAACAAGAACAGAAAAAAAATTTCATTTTGAAAGATCTTTGAGTTTTAAAGAAAATCATACCATGACATAACATTAAATCTTTAGATCCCCACTTATTACGTACAAACCGAAACTTTTATGAAGAAATATCGTTTGAAAATATTTTATTTTAAATCACTCTCCCCCTCAATCGATGACCGTAGTCGTTGATTGAGTGACTCAAGTTTTGATAAAATGATGTCCGATGATTTTCAAAATTTAGTCCAATTTATTTTCAAAACAATATTTTTATCATTTTCAAAACAATATTTTCAAAATTGTTTATAAATGATATCATTCATAACTTGTCCTTCACAAAGATACGTTAGGTGGATAATCTGCTTCTGTTGTTGCTGTAAGGCTGGAAGAAAACCGTCTGCTGATGCAGTGAGACCTCTGACGTTGCATTTATCATGCCAACTTTCCGTAGAGATCCAATTAAGCTCCGTTTCTTCTTTTGTCGACCCAAGATATAGTACCCTTTCCTTTTGGCATCCAAACATCTTTTGTTGGATCGATATACCTTAATCAAACTATCTTAACTAGCTTGTTAAGGTTTAATAACCTCGGATAAATCCTAAGTTATTAACAAAGAAACACTGAGCAATCTTTATTAAGTACGTGGAATTTACTTAACAAAGCTAAGAAGAATAACCTTTTATTATAAACTCTAAATCTGCTTATTATGCAGATACTCTAATACAACTCTAAGATAATCGAACTTCTCTAAAACACTAATTAACTTGTGAATTCTTAAACTCTAAAACTCATAGACTCATAAGCAATCGTACATCTAATGCCAATCTAGGAGTCCTTTTATAGGCTCAAGGATATCCTAGTCGGTTTACAATTGATAGCCTTTTACGACAAGTAATCTAAACATAGAATACAATACTTTCCATAAACGAATAACAGTTCTTTAGTTCTTTGCAGTACTTTGACTTTTAGGTGCAGTACTTTGACTTTGTCTTTAGCAGTACTTTGACTCTTTGACTTTTCCCATTACTTTTCACTTACAAGTACTTTCATATCTTCAGTACTTTCATGTCTCTTTCATATCCCAACAATCCTCCCCTAACTTGAATTCTACTTGCTTGACTTCAAGTTCCTTTGTGAATATATCTTTAACGGCTTCATCTTTAAGATCAGATTGTTTCTTAGTCTTTTCAATATATCTCTGTATTGTCTGTGCTTGTCAAAGTATCTCTTAGAATTGTTCTTTCTCAGCAGCATCCAGCAAGCTCCATCTTTTCAGCAACACAGCAACATATGACAATTTGTACATTAATTCAGGTTAAGTTGCATACTATTCTCATCACTTCCAGGTGTGTTAACTCCTGTGAGAGGTGAATCATTGAAAATTTAATGGATTTAGATCTCTTTACCAAAGCCATTATCTTTGGAGTAGCCAAATGTTTTGGTGTGTAAGACCATGGTACATTGATAACCATATGATTTTTAGCAAATCATCAGCTATCAACAGATTTGATTTGTCTTTACCAAAAGTTGTACCCTTCTGGACTAGTTAGTTCTTCTATCTAATGGTGAACTAATTACCAATAATGGTTTTTCCACTGCCTTTACCACAAGCCATTTTCTTGTGGGCTAGCCAACTCTTCACATTACTGATATGGTGAGTTGATTACCATCCAACTTATTAGCAAGTTGTCAACTAAAACGGATTTGATATATCTTTACCAGAGCCGTTTGCTCATGGATTAGTCAATCCTTTTGTAACCATGGTGGATTGATAACCTATTGATGTTATCATCACAAAAACCATTTATTGAACCTTTAGTTCAAAATATTTATTAATTAGCAAAAGGTTTCTTCTAAAATTCATTTAACTGGTTTATTTCTATAAACAGTACTTTGATGAATATCTGTCTTGATCGTACATACTTTGAATAAAAGTACTAATATATCAAAAAGTATTTTATTCAAATAAAATTCATACCAGTTATTGATCATCTTCACGAATAGTAGTCCAGTTGATAAATAAGTTGATAACCATGCAAGCATTTCATTATCCTCTTCTACTTCCAATCCATGCTCTAGCATTCTTCTCATGAGCTCAACTGTGAGAGGGTATCTTCTTTCTGCAAAAATGTGTATCATCGTTCCATTTTCCAGCTCTAAAACATGAACTCCATACTCTTCAAAGAATCTCCAAAGCAAACAATTTCCCACTTTCTTGATTCTTCCAAACATCATCATGCTCTCTTCTTCATTTCCCATGCAGTTATGAGATCACCATGTAAAACTAAACCAATCCCTTCTAATGGATTTTGTTCAAAGTAAGCTTCCACCACATGATATAAATAGAATAGATCTACTCTATCTATAATGTGCAGTAAGTCCCATAGCCTTTTGAAAACATTGAAGCTTTCATCTTCTTTATGAAAAATCATGTAATCTCCTTCCTTGGATTTCACAACTTCAAAAACACTAATCTTTGATCTGTTCATCTTCATGTCATTATCTTCTTTTGAATAATCAAAATCTACTATTCTGAGATAATTCCTTAATTCATCACTAGTCTCAGATCTTAATTCAACTTTTTTTTTTCTTTGAGAACTGAATATCTGTAACTTCAGTTTTCCTTTTTCTTTTCAAACTCTTCTTTCTTTTAGCTTGTGTAACTTCTTCTCTAAAATCTTTGATACCGCAACATTCTTCTTATAATCCTCCCTAGCAGCATCGTATAATCTTTTCATCTCAAAATAATTAAACTTCAAGAATCCTTTATACCCTTGACTTTTTCATAAGCCATCATAGCATTTCTGTCTTTAGCTTTATTAAGTCTTCGTGGCATAAATCTAACAGAACAGTGGACTGTAATGGTTCATCCTTCACATCTAATTCATCTTGTTCCTTTTGAGCTGCTTCTCTATTCTGAGCTTCTTGAGCTTCCTGATCTTTTCTATCTTTAGCATTTAACTCTTCTTGAACTTTTCTAGCTGCAGCTTCATTCCTAGCAACTTCAATTTCTCTAAGTTCTGCCAAAGTTAGTTTCTTTTTCTTAGTTTCAACCAGAACACCTTTCCCTTTATCCTTAGGATCAATTGCGTGGTGAGAAGTTCTTTGTTTTTCTTCTTCTTGTACATCTCTAATAGTAACACCACCTCTAGGTTGTGATAAATCTCCTAAAATCGTAGCAATGAATTCATCATCACTTGCAGAATAAATAGGTTTGAATGTAGCTTCCTCCTCTTCTTGTATAACAGTTGTAGAAGGACCAACTTCTTCTTCAAAATTCAATACTCTTGGTGTTATTACCTCTTGCGAAAAAGTATCTTGAAAAGCAACACTTTGATGTTCAGTACCTTGATCATCAGACCTTTGAACTTGAACTTGTTCTTGTTGTTCCTCAGTATCTGAAATAATCTTTTCTTCAAGTACCTTCAGTTCTTTCTTCTTTGTATCATCTTCTTTCAAATTTTCTTTTTCTAAATTCCTCCCCAATTGGACAGAAGATGGTTGATGAACCTGTTGGCGTTTGTGTTTCCTAGACTGCTTGTGCGCCTTCTTTTTGTTTTTGACCCATACACGAAATTCTTGAACTAATGGCCACACAAAAATCTTTAGCCTTCGAAACTTCAGTTTTAATTTCTTTATCTTTTTGGCTTGAACCTCAGTAGTCTTTTTTAACTTTACCAGCTCCCTTGTCAAAACATAGTTATCCAATGTGATATCATCAGGAAGGATGGTATGTGAAGCCGCTCCTTGAATAGGTGAATGTTCCTCTAAAAGAGCATAACTGATTTGCGACCCAGTTAAAAAATAAATAATATCGTGAAACGCCACATTATCTTCAGTCTTGTCTAAATTTTCTACCATATTGTGCTTTGAAACAGTAGGTCGATTCGCCATTGGTGATTATGTAAGCACAAATTGGAATTGAATAAGAATGAGAGAAAGATGGAAACGATGCTAATGTAATAATATGAGAGGGAAAATCGGAAAGTAGTTATTTATAGGAGAGATTTGAAAAATCACTGCCCAAAATAAAATAACCGTTAGCATTAATTACCCCTCAATATAACCGTTGGAACAGTACTTTAATACGACAAACAGTACTTTCCACGTATGCAGTACTTTCCCAAAGCAGTACTTTCCAAGCAGTACTTTCAGGAAAAACAGTACTTTGCCAAATTCTACAAGCATCCTCCCCTCAAGCAATACACAGGACTATACTAACACCTTATAGTCCTCCCCTCAAACATAGCTTAGTAGTTAATCATGCCAATAGATTGAACTTTAACTCCTTTACATATCTAACATTCTCAAAATCTATAAGCCCTGCTTTGATAGTCCCTTTACCAGTAATCTTTCCTCCATTGGGATCATTCCCAAATGCAACTCTTCCTCCACTAATCTTCCTAAAATCAGACATGATCTCTTTGTCTCCTGTCATACTTCCAGAGCAACCACTATCCACAATAAGATGATCTTTAAGCTCCTCTTCTGGGTTGCCCTGCACATAAAGAAAAGAGTTAGAAACTTTTAGGAACCCAAGCCATTACGACTTGTGTTCCCTGTGGAGTTACAAACTCAAATTCTTTGAGTATGTAATTACCACTATCTTTCAAATGATTATCCAGAATTATCTTTTGATCTTTAGCATGTGGATTTTCAAAACTTTCTGGTTTTTCAACACAAATCTCTTTTTCTCTCATCACAAAAACATCTGATTCACTTTTGGTTGAAAGTACTGTCTGTCCCTCTGCAGTACTTTCCCTCTTAACCCATTCTTTTTTAACACTTGGTTCCTTTGATCTAAATCTCCTATGTGAATTGTAATACCTTCTAGGTTGATAGTGAGATTTCCTAGAATTTCTATACCAAGTATTGTGATCAAGTACCTTGTTTTATCCGAGCAGTACTTTGTGAAAATCTTGGGCAGAGTTAACAGTACTTTGGAAAGTACTGTGAGATAATGAAGGTTTTGAAAAAGGTTTTCGCTGGTGTGGGTATCTATGATCTGGTGAGAAATTTCGGTGATTGACCCTATTTGAATTATTCCAAACTGGTTTGTACTCTCTAGGTTTCGGGTTGGCAGTCCTGTTCTTTGGAAATTTTCTAAGGTATTTTGAGTGATGTTCACAATCCTTAATTAGATGAGTAGGACTGAAACACACAAAACACGTGACCCATACTCGTCAAAGTGACATCTTATATGTCTATGCCCAAAATTATTTTGCCTTCTTGGTGAGTGATTAAACCTGCTTTGACCAAAATTATCCCAAAAAGGTTTAGCAGGACTGTTTTGAAAAGGTTTTGAAGAAGGTACTGCTTGTGGAGCAGTACTTTGATTTAAAGGTACTGCTTGATTTTGAACATCGTTTTCAACAGATTCTTTGGGTTTTTCAGACCTAGATTTAGCAACTAACTTTTTCCTAAACTCTAGACTGTCTACTCCAAAACGAGAAACATCAGGCCTAAGGGGTTGATGAATGCCAGTAGGATGTGGAACAACATGATAATCATTAGCTTTCTTATATTCAGGAGGTGAGTCACTTATTGAACCATCATTACTAGATGTATCTACATAATTAATGAGTTCTTCATCACTAGTGGTTATATCCTCATACTCACCTTCATCCTGATTACTAGATTGGTTTTCTTCTATCTTACTAAAATCCATACCAAAACCTAATCCAATTTTAAGGTAGGCTCTTTGCTGTTTTTGAACATAAGAAACATGTGACAGACCAGCTTCACCCCAAGCAGCAAACTTAGCTAACAAATCATCTCTTTCCTTAGTTAATTTCTCAATTTCAGCAATTTTACAGTTTAATTTCCATTCACTAAGCTTTAACTGATAATCCGGTTGGGCATATTTTTTAGCCCAAGCTACTTCATTAGTTTCATGTGCTAAAATTTTGGCTTCCATAGATTCTAAGGTTATTTGATAACCTGCTACCTCAGCCCTAGCCTTAACACAATTATCTCTCTCAATCACATAACTGCTAAGTAATTTATGATAAAATCATGACACTTAGAACATACCTCTGTGATAGGAGTTGATGCAGCTTCAATCGACATCTTGAATATTGTTGTAGTAGGGTTTCTTCCTAGTCAGAGTTTCCACACAAGCTCTGATACCACTTGTTGGATCGATATACTTTAATCAAACTATCTTAACTAGCTTGTTAAGGTTTAATAACCTCGGATAAATCCTAAGTTATTAACAAAGAAACACTGAGCAATCTTTATTAAGTACGGGGAATTTACTTAACAAAGCTAAGAAGAATAACCTTTTATTATAAACTCTAAATCTGCTTATTATGCATATACTCTAATACAACTCTAAGATAATCGAACTTCTCTCTAAAACACTAATTAACTTGTGAATTAGTAAACTCTAAAACTCATAGACTCATAAGCAATCGTACATCTAATGCCAATCTAGGAGTCCTTTTTTAGGCTCAAGGATATCCTAGTCGGTTTACAATTGATAACCTTTGATTGAGGGGTTTATGTGTGGGGATAAATCCTTAATATCAATATCAAAAATACTCACGAAGATAGATTCAAATTCTCTTAGGAAAAAGAATAATAAATCAAATCCCGTGTGTGATCGTGTGTACGGATTAGTCAACCCGAATCGTTTTCCCAACGAGGCGTGAATTGCCAACGTCGTTCTTAGTTTGGATTTTATGCTTGATGATATGGATTATAGATTTTGATTATAAACTACGGGAATGGGAAAGTAATTAAGGAAATCTATCCTACGGGAAATCCTAAACGCAATCTAAAATAAAACGTAATTAACAAACGCGAATAAAAATGCAACTACGTCTAAACGATACCCTAAAAATGCCTAAAAGTACTTTTACTCTAAAAATGTGATTAGAAAACTATTTTAGAATTAAAACTATTTTTTTGGATTTTTCTTGATTTAATAAAAATAAAAAACTAATTTTAACTATTTAAAATTGTGAAAAATATCAAATAAAGGGGGAAAAATATGGAAAAATCTTTTTTATACTTTTTATATTTTTCTTAAACTAATAAAATTGAAAAATTATTTTTTGGAACTTTTTCTCAATTAATTTCAATAAAAGCTAATTAAAATTGATTAAAAACTATTTTAAATTGAGAAAAATAACAAATGAAGACCAAAAATTATGAGAATTTCAGGAAAAATCTAAAAAGTTAATATGAATCTAAGAAAAATGAAAAATCAACAGGCTATGTGTAGAATATAAAAGCTATAGTGCAAATGCTACTAGAATAAGCTACTAAGAATAAGCAAATAAGCTACTAAGCTAACCAAACAGTAACAGAAGCTATCTTATACTAGAATAAGCTAATTACTACTGAAAGTACCTACTGTTAACAAGCTAAAAGCTCAGAACCTTGATTTAAGCTAACTGCTCAAATGAACAAACCAGTGAAGACCCCCTATTGTTTGAGCTTATACACTAGCTTATCAAATAAGCAAAACAGAAATCAACTTATGCAGTCCTATAGACCACCTGGCCAGCTACAATTCCACCAAATTTCAAGTCCTAACTCACAGAATTGAAGCCTATGCAACAGATGCAAATCTGCCTGATTCACACTGAAGTGTGAACAGGGCAGATGGTAGCTAATTGAAGAGCTTATTTGAAGCTTAAAATGACCAAACCAGATTTCACAAAAAGTTGTTATCAAAACAAGACCAGGTGAAATGTGATTATCCAAAGTCTCAAACTCTAAAACTCAGTAATGCATTAGAAATTTGGTTCACAAGTTTTGTTGAAAACTGCAATTGACAGATTGTTGACTTTTTAAGAACACATGAAAGTTTGACCAAACTCAAGTTTGATCCAGAATTTTAGACTGATTATGATGATATAACACTAGAGATGATAACCAAAAGCTAGATCTGACAAATTTGAACCAAATTGCAAACAATGACACCACTGATTTTGACAGATTCAAAAACTAGAGCAGAATTAACTTGATTCTGACTTTTTAAGTAAAACTGCTAAAACAAAGTCCTCAAATGACTAACAATTACTTACCTAAGCAAGTATCAACAACTAACCATTGATTAACTAGCCTCTAACACAATAATATCAGCAATACCAAACACTACTTATACTACTGTAATGAGAACTAAAACAGATCATAGACTAGATTAAGCCAAACAAACTTCAACCACAGATCAAACAGTAACACTGATAACTAAATGACAGATTCAAACACAGATTCACTGATCAAAACAGAAATTAGAACTTACAAAATTCCATAGCCACTATGGCTTGCACTTTGAAGACAATAGAACCACTATCCTAACAACCTCTAACCTATTCCAATCCTGCTCAGAATTCAACCCAATCCAGTATCATTAACACACCAAACCAGATCCAGATCCAAAACCAGCAATCCATGAACAGCTACTGTAGCATCTGATACTAACTGATGTAGTAGTGATTTTGAGATTAAAACAAGTAACAAGCTCACAATAAGCTATGAAAAGCTTAAATGAACCTATGAAACAATAGATCAATGGTGGATTAATCCAAAACAAAGATCTAAAGTGATTTTTAATTTTCAAATGATTTTATGCAATTTTTTTGTATTTTTGAGATTTTGATGAAACAAGCTAAAAAACAGATTAATAATACTATAATAAGCACTAAAATAAGTTTAAGAGCAGATTTAGAATAATAGAAACTTAAGCAAACAACTGAAAATGAAATGCAAATTTATATTAATAAGGAAAATTGAGTACAATACGAATTACAAAATGATTTAAAACATTTGAAATGTAAATAACCACTACAACTAAAACTAGAGAGAAGGAAAAATACAGAAAGTAAGATACGAAGAGATACAAATTTGTGAATGATAAGAAGGTCTATTTATAACATGAGCTAAGGGTCTTGGAAGCTTCTCGAAATCCATCCCTTGTGCTTCTTCTGAGCTAGTGTACACCCTTGGATTGAATCCCACTTGATATCCACCTTTGGATTGAGCTTGATGACATGTCTTGACCAATAAGAGAGCGACAAGTGGCCAAGAGCACACGGATTGGTGAAGTGTCATTCCCTTTGTCAGTGGGGTGTCAGGGAAAAGTACCAATGTACCCTTAATTGTGGTTATTTTGATTAATTACACGGGTGGGTGAATTAGGTTCATGTGATCCGTAATGGGTAAAAGGGGTAAATGTTTTGGCGGGTTTCTTTTTTTATTATTGTTTGGGCGTTTGACTGGGGAAACGGGCGTTGACTCGGGTTTATAGAGCGGGTTTGGTTTGGGTTTTCGGGTAATATACTAAACCGGGTATTGGTTTTGGATAGTGTTTTGGATTTTTGGGCTTAAAACCGGGTATAACATTTGGGCCATGAGGTTTAGTTAATGGATTGGACTAAGGATTTCATTTGAACCCAAGGTAACTTAAAGGGACTATTCTTGCATATTCAGATTTCCAAGGGACCAAATGTGTACTTTCTGAAAATCTCATTAAGGACCAATCTTGTCAATCTCAAATAATCCAAGGGTGAATTTTGTAAAATCTGAAACTTGAGGGATCAAATCTGCCAAATACTGAAAGTGCAGGGACTAATCTTGACTTTTCTTCAAACTTGACTGAAACTTCAAAAATCATCCTTAGAGAATAAAATCTTCCACAATGCACAAACCCGACCTTCCGGCTCAGCTAAAACTCTCTTGATCTCTCGTGCTCGGATTTACGTCTGATTTGGTTCCTTTTTGCATGTTTTTATATATCCATACCTGCACAAGCACAAACTCAAAAAAACCACAAATATAAGCAATAAACGGCTTTTCCTTGGTTGTTTTGGGTCTGTATTGACGATGAAAAGATATGTGAATAAGCACATATCAAAATACCCCAGACGAGACCATTGTCGTGTCCTCACGCAATGCAATCACCTCACGCTTCTAAAACCAAGGATTTCAATCTCTTTCTACTAAACCTAAGAAGAAGTAGCAAAGACTCCTCAAAAGAGATTAAGAAAGCCTTAATTCTAGAAACGCCCCGTTTACCTTTCAATTCATGTATAGATATTACGATTAAGCACATCAGATTATGAATGACGGTGTGTTGAACTTTCATGTCGATCAATAACTCAAACATTTTTCAAACGACATGTTAGGATCACGGAGTAGAAAACACAACACAGCGTGAAGTGACCATACGGATAGAATACATCGTCCCTGATTTTTCACAAGCTCCCAAACTAAGCGTAAAACCGAAATCATTGTTACATATGACTTTAGATGCTAACACTACCCATGGAAGTTACTTGTGTACTTACTTTTCGTTCCCATTTTCCTATTTCCTCTAGATTTTTTTATTTTTGTGAGAAATGAATTTCTTCAAATTCTCGTTTCGATAACTTTTATTCCGATAAAGATACAAAGCTAAGTCGATAATTAGTTATCTGCCTTCTCTCAAGAACCATTGTCGTAAAAACGAGGTCCACATCAAGGAATTTTATTCACTAACTTTTTATTTTTTTTCACTTTTCAACATTTTTCATTTTTTTTTTTTTTTTTTTTTATATTCATTTTCATTCACTTAGACTTTTACGTGTATGAGCTATGAACCACGGAGCTTCACGGGGTAATTCCAAGACTATAGGCTTCATGAAATGAGGATCCCGGCTGGCTAGGCTAAGACCTCATACAATCCCGGCTAAAGATCCAAGGGTCCGATCTCGACACCGCAGCTCACAACTTTACTTATTACATTTCACATATCACTTATTACTTTATTTATTTATTTATTACGGATCCTTTATGTGTACCCAATTTTTAAAACAAAGATTCCTTTAAGAAGATAAAGAACTAACTATCGCCAAAAACTCAACATCTCTAATTATTTAGACAGATATGGGGTGAAACAATTTTGTGGGAACAAAAAGCCATAAGTACCTTCGATGGGCTCTAAAGAGAACCAACTACTCCACGCTTAGCATCTAAACTCATAAGTAACTCTATCATTTTGATCTCTGCAAATTTAAAATCCCAAATAATGAGATCCGCAGATGCTTAGCCGATAATTTTTAGATTACCTATGGTTAAGGGAACAAGCTAGGGCTCAACACGCCCGGTCAAGTCAGAATTCTATTCCTACTCTCACCAGCGGAAAGTCAACAAGATGTCAAAACATATATTAACTTAGCAAATGTTTCGTCTAATGCAATCAAGTCATGCATATTTAAAATCACTCAGGGAAACTTGCAAACTCTTGGCCTTGTGAGCTAGAATTCGCATTTTATAGCTTCTTATCTAAGAGACTAGCAAAACTTTTCAATCAAAAAGACTAACAAAAGCTTACAAAAATTTTAAAATTTTCTCATTTTTGCACAATTTTTCAATTTCTAAGGAAAAACGGGGTTACGAGAGAAACACGACAGAAATAAGCAAGTGCGGTCAAATCAAATCGAAGATTACCCTACCCCAGACTAGAACGAAACATTGTCCTCAATGTTTAAAGCAAGGGTATCACGAAAATCTAAAAGCCGTTTATTAAGTATGCTCAAAGATAAACGTTAGTCGATAAGATTAGGATATCGGATTTCCATCAGCATCGATCATGAGACTCGAGTGGAGAAAATGACAAACTTCGAGCACGAGAGTCTTCATATCGGGACAATCCTACACAACATCACAAACAACCAAACACGAGAAATCGAAGAGGCACCCCTTCGCCACTTATTAGAAAAGAGAAAGAAAATAGATGGATAGGCATGGGGTGCCTCCCACTAAGCGCCATCGTTTTGGTTACCGAAGTCGCTAGCTTGACTCGATCCCCGAATTCAGTTGTTCTTAGGGAAGAAAATGGTAGAGATACCAGGGTCAAAAACGGTGTGCTCATTCCCGAAAGAATGAGACTGGGTGGTTTGGGAGGGAAAGAAAATGTCGGGCTCAAGCACATACGGAATGATTCCTCCCAAACTCACATAAGGCATATGAAAAATCGATCCATCATCCGGCGGTTTTGCGGGCGGACGAAGGGATGAAGGATCGATAAGAGAATACTCCAAGAAAGACGGGAGCTCATGGTATAGAAATGTGTGACTCAAAGGCTCATCAACGAAGGCATCCAAGAGAGGATCCTTATCTCGAATGACATTTTTAGCATAAAACTCATCAACGCGTATCCCGGGGTTGAAAATCTTGTCTTCGGAGAGAAAGGAGATCAAGGTGTCATCTATGTGAAAATCCTCACGAGGAGAGGATTCACTCTCGGCTAAAAAATAATATTGGACCTCGGGATCAATAAGTTCATCTGTCGACAACTTCACTTCCTTATCTTTCTTTGGAAAAACGGATCATCGTATTCTTCTTTATCCTCAGAGAAAATCGAGTCGGTAGGAGTAAGTTCATCGGTGAACTCCTCACTTTCTTCGTCAAAGAGTTGATTTTCAAAACTTTGAGTATATTCAGAATCGAATTCGAACAAGGGATTTGTGAATGTCGTTTTGAAAGATTCTGGATCGAAAGATGTCTCAAAAGAAGGTGCCATGATTTCAAGAAGGGAGTGGGATTGCCACTCAAAGGAAGGTCGATTGTCTTAGAAATCGGAGGTGGGACAAGTGGTGTGCTCTCAGAGCTAGCAGTTTCCACCACTACCGTTGTAGACTCCTTTTCTTGTGTCTTTTTCCGTTCAGCTTGTATTGTTGACATACTCTTGATCGTAAACCTTGAAAGATCAATTCGAGATGTTTTGGGTTCAACTTTCTTCACATCATTCGGAAAAATGGAATTACCACTTTCTTGAGAAAAATCAATCACACCGATGCTATGAATCGAATGATCATCGGGTGGAGGTTTTGACGTTCTTTCGGCATAAAACACTATTTTTTCATTTCCTTTTCTTATCGTTATCGTTCCTTGGTAATGATCCACAATGATTTTCGCGGTTCTCAAGAATGGTCTTCCTAAAGTGAGAGGAACTCGGGCATCGACCTCTATATCAACTACGGCGAAATCCACGGGAAACTGGAATTTATCCACTCGTACCATAACATCGTTGACTACACCAACCGTGTGAGCAATTGTTCGATTAGCTAATTCGATAGTCATACAAGTCGGTATAAGAGTCTTTAATCCAAGCTCATGATATATCGCAAGAGGCATGAGACTTATGCTTGCACCTGAATCGGTTAGGACATTATATTCCTTAATATCATTTAAGGAGCAAGGAAGGAGGAATTTCCCGGGATCACCAAGCTTCTCGGAAGCTTGGTTTGAGGAAGAATTAAACGGTGTAGGCTCAATTGAAATCTTTGAAATTTGTTCCAATTTCTCTTCATAAATCTTTTCAGCAGCTTTGATCATATCAGTCGTAAGTTTGAACTTGGTTCCGAAAACAACTTTCATTTTGTCGAACCGTGATTGAACAGATTTGCACGGTGTAAGGTTAGAACTCGCATTATGACGATATAGAAGGAACTTGGACAACCAGAGGTTGGACGTATTTGGCTTTTCCATTATCAAGAGGAATTACCGGGTCCTTTGTCACCTCGGTCTCTCGTGCTACATTCCTCACCGAGAAGAAGTAGTCATTGAGGGCCCATTATCTCGAATGTTTATAGATTTCATTTCTCCCTTCGGGTTTGGAATTGTGTTACTTGGGAGAGAACCGAAACCCGAGGGTTGAGAATAAGATGTAGACGGTTGACTGGCTTGAAAGAAACTAGCCATCATATTCTTTATTTCCGACATCTGTTTGTTGCTTGTAGCTTCCATCTCCTTTTTGAAGTCCGTCCTCATGCCGTTAATTTGATTTTGCAAACTTTTGATGGTGTAATCAGAATTCTTCATGTAAGTTAGAAAATCGTTGTTCGGGGCGGCTTGAGGAGGTGCTTGATAAGATTGTTGAGGAGGGAGTGGTTGTTGGTAAACTTGAGATGGAGGAGCTTGGTAGTGTTGATTTCCATGATTAAAATTAGCTCCTCGGTTCTGATTGTTGTTACCATTGAAACGGTTTTGATTCTGGTTTTGTTGTTGAGGTTGGTTAAAACCGGGAGGTCCGAGATAGTTGTTTGAACGGTAGCTAAGAAGATTTCGATCTCCTTGCGGTTGATTGTAGTTTCCTGTAGCAGCATAAACATTCTCATGTGCGAAGCCACCGACGGCTGGGCACTCGGAATAAGAATGTGGACCTCCACAAGTCTCACAAATCTGGTGTACCGATTTCACTTGTTGTTGATGATTCTGATTGTTCATCTGAGTAATCCGTAAGATATCATCCATCTTTTGTTCGGCGGCTATTTCGAGAGAAGAAGACGTATTTGATCGAGATGATGCACCCCTTCGGCGTAGAATCCCAATAGTTATAATGAGCGGTCATGTTCTCAATAAGATCGTAACATTCCTCGGAACGTCTTTTCATGAAAGTTCCACCAGCAGCAGCATTAATCGTTTCACAGTGTCTCAACGTTAAACCATTATAAAACGTATCAATTTGAGTGACAAGCAACATGTTATGATTCGGACATCGATCAATCGCAAGCTTATATCGTTCCCAAGCTTCAAACAAAGATTCGTTGGGATATTGCCGAAATTACGATATCGTTCCTCAATTTAGTCACCATCGACGGTGGAAAGTACTTTGCCAGAAACTTCGTAACCATTTCCTCGAAGGTATGAATCGAATTCTTCGGGAGTGGATCAAACCAAGATGTGGCATGATGAGTCAAAGAGTATGGGAAAAGATAGAGACGAAGGGCGTCATCGGAGACCCCATTCTGTTTCATACTCTGAGTAACCGTTAGAAACTTATCAAGATGCTTGTTTGCATCATCATCGGGTAAACCGTGAAATTGACAACTGTTTTTTACTTGTTCTATCATATGGTGTTTCAAGCTAAAATCGGTAGCTTGAAAATTAGTCGGTGCAATTGGTCCTCCCCTCCCGTACATGGTAGGTTGACATAACTCCTCCATCGTTCGGAGATCGGGAGCTACATGTTGATTATCGGGAGGAGGATTAGGACCGGGTATTGGTGGTCCGTTGGGAGCAGCCATATTACGTAACTCGGGTACGTTCTGATTCTGCTTCTGAAGTCGTCTAGATCGAGATCGAGTGCGCATGCACTTAAAACCAAGTCAATTAAAAGAAACCGATATTCGAAAACACAGTGAACTTAAACCAATAATCCCGAGTGAATAAATCACCTCTATAAGACAAACGCACAAGCGGAGAGAAGCTTTGTAGGTCAGTGCGAAGCTTATTAAAAACCCGCTTCTTTACAGTCGCAATTTAATGTCAGACCGTCCTTATACCCACCACACAGTTTGTTTATCAAATAGAAGTAAATCAACTCACAAGCGACACAAAGGCAAGTTTTTGATCTTTTGTTCGGGAACTTATAATGATAACACCTCCGTTGAGAATGTTATATACTTGGTATCTTCTATTTATTATCAAAAACAAAGAGAAAATCTTTTTGTATTTTTAATCTGATATATATATACAAAAGAAAAAGGAAAATATTTTTTATTTTTTTATTTTTATAGAAAAATAGTAACTTCACGAATGAAGGATCTCAAGTCACTAATCGACAAACTTCAAACGATATTGTCGTGACACAACCTCCCCGGCAGCGGCGCCAAAATTTGATTGAGGGGTTTATGTGTGGGGATAAATCCTTAATATCAATATCAAAAATACTCACGAAGATAGATTCAAATTCTCTTAGGAAAAAGAATAATAAATCAAATCCCGTGGGTGATCGTGTGTACGGATTAGTCAACCCGAATCGTTTTCCCAACGAGGCGTGAATTGCCAACGTCGTTCTTGGTTTGGATTTTATGCTTGATGTATGAATTATAGATTTGATTATAAACTACGGGAATGGGAAAGTATTTAAGGAAATCTATCCTACGGGAAATCCTAAACGCAATCTAAAATAAAACGTAATTAACAAACGCGACTAAAATGCAACTACGTCTAAACGATACCCTAAAAATGCCTAAATTTACTTTTACTCTAAAAATGTGATTAGAAAACTATTTTAGAATTAAAACTATTTTTTTTTTGGATTTTTCTTGATTTAATAAAAATTAAAAACTAATTTTAACTATTTAAAATTGTGAAAAATATCAAATAAAGGGGAAAAATATGGAAAAATCTTTTTTATACTTTTTATATTTTTCTTAAACTAATAAAATTGAAAAATTATTTTTTGGAACTTTTTCTCAATTAATTTCAATAAAAGCTAATTAAAATTGATTAAAAACTATTTTAAATTGAGAAAAATAACAAATGAAGACCAAAAATTATGAGAATTTCAGGAAAAATCTAAAAAATTAATATGAATCTAAGAAAAATGAAAAATCAACAGGCTATGTGTAGAATATAAAAGCTATAGTGCAAATGCTACTAGAATAAGCTACTAAGAATAAGCAAATAAGCTACTAAGCTAACCAAACAGTAACAGAAGCTATCTTATACTAGAATAAGCTAATTACTACTGAAAGTACCTACTGTTAACAAGCTAAAAGCTCAGAACCTTGATTTAAGCTAACTGCTCAAATGAACAAACCAGTGAAGACCCCCTATTGTTTGAGCTTATACACTAGCTTATCAAATAAGCAAAACAGAAATCAACTTATGCAGTCCTATAGACCACCGGCCGCTACAATTCCACCAAATTTCAAGTCCTAACTCACAGAATTGAAGCCTATGCAACAGATGCAAATCTGCCTGATTCACACTGAAGTGTGAACAGGGCAGATGGTAGCTAATTGAAGAGCTTATTTGAAGCTTAAAATGACCAAACCAGATTTCTCAAAAAGTTGTTATCAAAACAAGACCAGGTGAAATGTGATTATCCAAAGTCTCAAACTCTAAAACTCAGTAATGCATTAGAAATTTGGTTCACAAGTTTTGTTGAAAACTGCAATTGACAGATTGTTGACTTTTTAAGAACACATGAAAGTTTGACCAAACTCAAGTTTGATCCAGAATTTTAGACTGATTATGATGATATAACACTAGAGATGATAACCAAAAGCTAGATCTGACAAATTTGAACCAAATTGCAAACAATGACACCACTGATTTTTGACAGATTCAAAAACTAGAGCAGTTTTAACTTGATTCTGACTTTTTAAGTAAAAATGCTAAAACAAAGTCCTCAAATGACTAACAATTACTTACCTAAGCAAGTATCAACAACTAACCATTGATTAACTAGCCTCTAACACAATAATATCAGCAATACCAAACACTACTTATACTACTGTAATGAGAACTAAAACAGATCATAGACTAGATTAAGCCAAACAAACTTCAACCACAGATCAAACAAGAACACTGATAACTAAATGACAGATTCAAACACAGATTCACCGATCAAAACAAAATTAGAACTTACAAAATTCCATAGCCACTATGGCTTGCACTTTGAAGACAATAGAACCACTATCCTAACAACCTCTAACCTATTCCAATCCTCGCTAAATTCAACCCAATCCAAAGATCATTAACACACCAAACCAGATCCAGATCCAAAACCAGCAATCCAGGAACAGCTACTGTAGCATCTGATACTAACTGATGTAGTAGTGATTTTGAGATTAAAACAAGTAACAAGCTCACAATAAGCTATGAAAAGCTTAAATGAACCTATGAAACAATAGATCAATGGTGGATTAATCCAAAACAAAGATCTAAAGTGATTTTTAATTTTCAAATGATTTTATGCGATTTTTTTGTATTTTTGAGATTTTGATGAAACAAGCTAAAAAACAGATTAATAATACTATAATAAGCACTAAAATAAGTTTAAGAGCAGATTTAGAATAATAGAAACTTAAGCAAACAACTGAAAATGAAATGCAAATTTATATTAATAAGGAAAATTGAGTACAATACGAATTACAAAATGATTTAAAACATTTGAAATGCAAATAACTACTACAACTAAAGCTAGAGAAAAGAAAAATACAGAAATTAAGATACTAATAGATACAAATTTGTGAATGATAAGAAGGTCTATTTATAACATGAGCTAAGGGTCTTGGAAGCTTCTCGAAATCCATCCCTTGTGCTTCTTCTGAGCTAGTGTACACCCTTGGATTGAATCCCACTTGATATCCACCTTTGGATTGAGCTTGATGACATGTCTTGACCAATAAGAGAGCGACAAGTGGCCAAGAGCACACGGATTGGTGAAGTGTCATTCCCTTTGTCAGTGGGGTGTCAGGGAAAAGTACCAATGTACCCTTAATTGTGGTTATTTTGATTAATTACACGGGTGGGTGAATTAGGGTTCATGTGATCTGGTAATTGGGTAAAAGGGGGTAAATGTTTTGGCGGGTTTCTTTTTTTTTTATTATTGTTTGGGCGTTTGACTGGGGAAACGGGCGTTGACTCGGGTTTATAGAGCGGGTTTGGTTTGGGTTTTCGGGTAATATACTAAACCGGGTATTGGTTTTGGATAGTGTTTTGGATTTTTGGGCTTAAAACCGGGTATAACATTTGGGCCATGAGGTTTAGTTAATGGATTGGACTAAGGATTTCATTTGAACCCAAGGTAACTTAAAGGGACTAATCTTGCATATTCGGATTTCCAAGGGACCAAATGTGTACTTTCTGAAAATCTCATTAAGGACCAATCTTGTCAATCTCAAATAATCCAAGGGTGAATTTTGTAAAATCTGAAACTTGAGGGATCAAATCTGCCAAATACTGAAAGTGCAGGGACTAATCTTGACTTTTCTTCAAACTTGACTGAAACTTCAAAAATCATCCTTAGAGAATAAAATCTTCCACAATGCACAAACCCGACCTTCCGGCTCAGCTAAAACTCTCTTGATCTCTCGTGCTCGGATTTACGTCTGATTTGGTTCCTTTTTGCATGTTTTTATATATCCATACCTGCACAAGCACAAACTCAAAAAAACCACAAATATAAGCAATAAACGGCTTTTCCTTGGTTGTTTTGGGTCTGTATTGACGATGAAAAGATATGTGAATAAGCACATATCAACCTTGTACGACAAGTAATCTAAACATAGAATACAATACTTTCCATAAACGAATAACAATTCTTTAGTTCTTTGCAGTACTTTGACTTTTAGGTGCAGTACTTTGACTTTGTCTATAGCAGTACTTTGACTCTTTGACTTTTCCCAGTACTTTGCAGCTTACAGTACTTTCATATCTTCAGTACTTTCATGTCTTCAGCACTTTCATATCCCAACATCTTCATTTGTGGGATTCGGATTGGGAACATTCTTATATACCATTTTATCTGCATGTGTTAGTGAACAGATATATGGTGGTCGACATCACCCAAACAGCAAATAACTAATAAAAGTCAATCCAACATATCAATCAGATCATAAAAGGCATGAGGATTATGTGTTCATCAATCTCTAATCATCTAAACCTAACAATCATATCCTAGAATCCTAGTCCTTCAACATAGGCAAATATCTTTTTCTGATAAGCACATAGGATGATTATATAAGCCCTGTTAGATGATATAAATTTTAAAAATTCTCCCCCTCAATCAATGACTCATTCTCTGAAAAGTTAAAAGCGCTGAAGTCATTGATTGAGTTTTGAAAATTTATGAAAACACTGATTCTGATTGATTTTTAAGCAACTCATTTACCACCATTTTGTTAAAACAAATATTTTTCTGAAGAATTTTGGAAGAAAAAATATTTGAGTAGGAACAGAAGTCCTTCGACATACTTTCCTCATTTTGTTTTAGGATAAGTGCACGAAATATTTGAAAATTGGTTTAGTGCAGCACTTTCCTTCTTTTGAAGAGCGGGTTGCTATCTGAAATATTAGCAAACCATAGTTTTAGCGCGGGTTACAATCTGAAGTAACTGCAAGCCATAGTTTTTAGACATGTGTTGAAAAAGAATATTTACACCTCCTGCTCGAACTTCATCTATGGTTCCGTTCCATTATTGAATGACATTTCTAAGACCATAGATGTTATCGATACCAGAAGACATGTCTTGAGAAAACATATTTTTGGTATTTTTCAAATTTTCTGATTTTTATGGGTTTTTGTTGGTTTTATATTTTGTTAATACAAATAAGCCGTAAAAACGTTTATTTATATTTTACGATCTTCTAATGTTTTGCCGATAACAAAAGTAAAATCATTTTAACGAAACAAATAGAGTACGTAAATAGTTTGAGTTAATAGTTTTCTAACACACTTACGCTTTCACATAAAACACTAAAACAAGTATAAGTGATTTTATGATTTAGATACATATGTACAACAACTAGTGTTTACATATTGGGTTAAACATATACTTAAACTAAGTATACTAAAATGGGTAAAAACTAAGTGTATGCTAAAATAGGTAAATACAAGTATATACTAAATGGCTAAATACTAGCAAATTGTTTTGACCCATAACCCATGGTTTTATATATACCACTTAACCAAGTTCATTGTATCTAGAAAGAAAACCATGGATCAACCCATAACCCATGACCCATGACCCATAACCAAAAATACCCATGGGCAAAGAGGAGCGGACCACGGATCCCTAGCTTTATGCTAGCCGGATCCCTTGTGGTAGGGATCTGTGGGATCCGGGGAACAGTAGGATTTTTCCTCTATAAATAGTGAGCCATTTCTTCATTGTTTCTCACCCCTTTCAATATACTTTCTCCCCTGAGTTAAATCTCACTAACCTTAGATCCAAGAGATCTATGTTTTTAGTTTTGTTTTTGTGTGATCTTTTAGGTTCCTCTTAAAGGCAAGATCACCACCTTTGAAGTCGAGCAAGCTCAAGTCCATGAGTTGCCATGCTTCCTCATCCTCAAGGCTACTGAAGTCTTCTTGTTGATGATTCCCTTCTTTCTTCAAAGAAGTGTAGTGTTGAAGACATTAGTGAAAGATGTCTTAAGAGTCAAGAGGAAGATATTAGTGAAGGGTATCTATCGTCTATATGATAAAGCACTTGTGGTAGGTGCTTGGAAATCAAGACTAAGAAGCATTAGTGAAAGGTGCTTAGAAGTCAAGACAAAGAAGCATTAATGAAAGGTGCTTAGAAGTGAAGACACAAGACATTAGTGAAAGGTGTCTTGTAGATCTAGTCAAAGGCATTAGTGAAAGGTGCCTTAGATGTACATTCGATATGGTGTGTTTCGATGTACAAGATAGACTAGTTTTAGATCCAAGGATATTGATATCCTTGATGATGTTGTAAAGGAGTAGATCTCCTTTGGGATTAGTCATTGGTGTAGTGTGGTAGTAGTTCCTCCATTGCAATGGAACTAGGTGCTTAGCCTAGTACCTAATAAAGGGTAGGCGACGTTGTGAAGGTGTAGTTCACCTAAGGTGTGAAAGAACTAGGTACTTAGCCTAGTACCTTATAAAGGGTAGGCGACGTTGTGAAGGTGTAGTTCACCTAAGGTGTGAAAGAAATCGGTGGTTAGCCTAGCACCGTATAAAGGGTAGGCGACGTTGTGTTAGGTGTGGTTCGCCTTGGTGTGAAAGAACTCGGTATTTAGCTTTGTACCGGAAAAAGGTTAAGCGACGTTGTGAAGGCTTCTCCGCCATAAGGAGATTGGTGTAGTGATTACGAACTCTCGAGTAGGTGACTCGGGGAGTGAAGTAGGGCAAGGAAGGTGACCTTGTAGCCGAACCACTATAAATACTTGCGTTGTGGTTTTGTGCTTCTTACTCTAATCTTTTCATTACTTACCTTTACATGCTTGTTTATCAACATCCAACACACACATCCAAATAGATTGACATAAGTCAATCTAAATAGATTAAAAGGAAGTTTTAATTGGTAAAACTATTCAACCCCGCCTTCTAGTTTTCCACAATTGGCATCAGAGCTTCGTTACCAAGGTTCTTGAAGTATATTGTACTTTAAAAACTTGATACGATCCATGGTTAATTGAAAACTACAAAGAAGGTTTTTCATAAAAGCAAACACCATATTTTTTTTTAAACTTTATGTTTGGATGTTAAAGTTGATAACAACATTTTTTTCCTTTTATTTTTTTTATTGCACTAATCTTTGTTGTCATGTTGATTAGTCAAAGCTCATACCTACCAAGCTTTAGGAGTAGCTTGGTAACAAGAATACCTTCCTTAAGAAGGTATCTTAATCGCAAAGGAGCGAGAATCGTCTAAGTGACATTTGTTGTGTCATTTGTAAAGACATTCCTAAGTGCGCTAGAGGTATGATTCTCCTTTTATTTTGCTTGATAATTAAGTATGCCTATTTAGATATTTATATGATTATCTTTTGTGCTTATACATATTTTACATAAAGCTTCATTAGGAAGTCCTTTTCTACGTGTTTTATTTCTCGTCTAAAGTTGTGGTATAGAAAACTTTGTTTTGTTCCTTTTTCCAATAATAAAACAAAACACGAATTTCAAAAATTCCTCCTTCCCTATAAAACCCCACCGTCGGCCACTCTACCAAATCCTCACTTTTTCAAAATCTTCCAATTCCAAAAATCTTCTCTCATTCAAAACTTCATCTTACTCCTCATTTCATCTCATCCAAAACCAAGAAGATCTGTCATCAACATGGTTTACATCGCACTCGTGCTCATCGCCCTAACACTCATCGCACTTGTGTTCCCTATGATGAAGTTCACATACGGAGACATTTACTTTGTGTTGTTAATCTATATTGGGGTCATATACCCAATCCTTTGTATCATCCTTAGTATTGAAATGCAATACTATTAATAATCTAGTTTATCTAGGTTACTTTTATCATAATGTGTTTGTCATTTATTTTGATTTATATGTTTTATATTTCTTTCATGATACATTAGAAGTCATGTATGCATGCTAAAGGAAAATGTAGGATAAAACATATTTTCGTGGTATAAAAACTGTAAAACCTATGTTTTATAAAATCTTCTGTTACTACTGATTCACGGATCCGTTATACTAGCCGGATCCCTTTGAAAAGGAACCGATCCGTCCCTACTGGAAAACAGTTTTTCTTTTATGCAAATCAAGAACCTCTTTTCGTCTAAGAGTAATACTCCACTTGTATGTCAAAACCATAAGTGAGTTAAGTGTATTTCCCGTTAAAACCATTGTTAATATAAAATCTAGTAAAAACATTAGATTAACATACGTTGACCACAAACATTTCCTTTATTAACTTGTCATTTCTATAGGTTCAACTATGACGCATGAATATGAGTTTGATTTTTCACTCACTAGCGTCTACACTCGAACATCTCTCTCTCAACCCAACACGCTCGGCAATCATGTCCGTGGTTTCAATAATCTCGAAAACCATCACTTCCACGAAGGACGTATTGTAGACACCTCTCTACAATTCGAAGAAGGTATCAATACCTCCTTTCAAGGCATAGGACTAGAATGTCTTCTTGAAATCAACGAGAAGATATGTCCAAGGTTCATAATGGAATTCTTCCGTCAAGTCGAACTCGTTCGTAACGAGGATCGCTCTCTATCTCTTTGGTTTTATATCAAAAACCAAAAGTTCACTCTAACCCTTGGGCATTTTGCTCACATCCTCCGGATTCCAAATCATGGACAATGTGCCTTCACCGAAGATTGGTCTCTTGATTCTCTCTTCAACTTTCATGAAGAAAATAGTCCATATTGTTCACACATACCCTCTCCGGAAGATTTAAATCGCATAATATGCAAACCTCGACCATATTACTCCGATCCAAACATTATCTTTACAAGGGATATCCGAGAAGAGTACAAGCCTCTTGCACTCATCCTACATGAAAATGTTTGGAGTCTTAGGGGAAATCGAGAAATCCATCCCGCTTGTTGTGCTCACATGTTGTAATCGCTTGCTAACACAACAACCATACAATCTCGCCTACTTCTTCGCAAGGCTAATTGTAAATCTTCAAGGCTCCAAGAATAAACTCATACCTTATGGAATGTTCTTGACACGCCTCTATCATAATGTTATGCACTTCCATCCTCAATTTCAAAGTCCGTTGTATGCATTGTGAACAAAATGATTGAACCGCTAAACATATCTCTCATGAAGACTTTCTTCATTCTTGATTCCACCAACACTCATCAATCACATAATGATCCTCCTAGTGAAAACACTCAAGGAAACCAATAGTATTCCAATATAGGATCAAATCTCTTGTACTCGTGCTTTATCAATGTAATCTATTTTTCTTCATGAAATAAAACATTTTACATTTGATATCTTAGTTTTAGAACTCCTTTAAACTAATCTTGGGATATAATGCATTGTGAAGATCATTGCATACCTTTAGTAAAGGTTCTGCTGAGCAGATGCATCCCAAAGTTACACTAGACGGATGCCCACTCTTAGGGAACCGTGGGATCCGTCGAACAGAAAATGCAATTACAAGCATTGTATTTCAAACACATTCTTAGAACAACTCACACTAAGCTAAACATAGTTTCTTAAGGCAAATTAAGTCCTTATCAATATAGGTTAATCTTTCCCATTCATACATAAATCACCAAGGTCACACTCTAAAAACGCTTGTAGATCTATTGTTTTGTTTTAATCCATTACTCTTCCGCTCTTAAACTCACACCTCATTTTCTACTTGATCCCTCACATCTAGTCTTAGAAATATTTCAATTATGGCAAAATTGATCATAAATCATCTTCACCTCCAAGTTGATCAAAGTTGATCAAAATCTAGTTTTCTCATCTCAAAGCTTCTAGGATATTTTCCAATACACTATCCTAAGATACAACCTGATCTCTAGGATCATTTAGCTTCAATTAACACTCTAAATCTTTAGTTTCATCCTTGCTCATCCATTGGTACTCTTGAAAGTTCTAAATCCTTCCATAAATGACAATCATTAGCCACATCACCCATTACTTTCAAGTACTCAAGCATCCCTTCATTTAAAACACTTAGGAGGACTGAAACACTCAAGATGATATAGGTCTTAGATCTTAGAAACATCATTTCCACTCTTTCATAGTCTGCCGAGAGACGGATCCCTAGGATTAACCTAGACGGATCCCTCGAGGGGGAACCGTGGGATCCGATGACAGATAGGTCAAATCTTGCTAAAGCAATCATTTCAACTCATCTTCCTAACTCAAACACTTCATCTCATCTTAAATGAGTTCCTAGATCGAGCAACCTCAAGTTGACTCTTGTGCATATCAATCATCACATTCTAATAAATCCTAGTGGCTTAAAGCTTAAATGCACTTTCCAAATCTCTTAGTTTATAAACCACCTTGTTAGGACCTCCATAGTCATCACTTCATCTTAAACTTCTAGTCTTGCAACCTCTTGAAATCATCCCATCATGAGAAAAACCCCAAGTAGTAACTTATCCACCAAAGAACCACCCATTAAAAGAACTCGTGTTATACACGAAATTTCTTCAACCGAATCATCTCCCATCAAACCAACAAATGATAGAATTCTTCATCATCCAATCAAACCTATTCCTAAAAGGATAGTACCCACAAAACTACCTATGCCAAACACCACCATACCTCCTAGGCCAAACAATATCATCTCCACCAAACCATCACCATTGGTTCCTAGAGCTATCTCATTTACATCCCCACTATCATCACCTCACCTCTACAATTTAGAGGACTTGCCTCCTAGGCCGCCTCATCCGCTCCGCCAACAACATTTTCCTTATTAGGAGGAATAATGGTTCAAAATCAAGGTGTTGAGTCAACACTTGCTCCTTCCTTTCTCGGCTTTCATCATATAATCCCATTTGGATTATGACAAATCATCAAAGTCAACCCCCCGACCATATGGAAGTTGACACTTCTCTACCACCACCATCATTCTTGGTTGAGTCATTCTTAAATGCACCTCCACCAATCCCTCCATCGTTTGAAGCTCCACAAGCCGCTTCACTTGATCCTTCGAATCAAGCCATTTCATTTCATCCACCACCACTACCTAGCCATGACAAAGATTGCTATCATTGTCAACATGTTGAAAGTTTGATACATGAAGTATGAGAAGATCAACGTTTCATGTTCTATCATCTCCTCGAACGTTTCGACGAGATTAAACCTAAAAAACTTGAGCTAGAAGATTATAGTGGTGTCTTAGCTTCAAGCGTTAGAGGATCTATAAATTCCTAGTCATGTATTATCTATTTTCTTATTTTTCGAGTCATGTATATCATAACTCTTGTTTGTGAAATGGAATTACATGCTACTTGCTATACTTCTGAGTATGTGAGTATACTATATAATCCATATCTCTTTTAGTATTAACATTTCTTGTTATACCAATCTTTGCTGACTTTATTCATCACGGATCCCTCATAATTGCCTAGACGGATCCCTACTAGGAGGGAACCGCGGGATCCGTGAGACGGAAAGCTTTCTTTCTACTAACCTGAATCACATTTGCACAAAATTGTGAATTATACTTGATTTCTAACCTTTGTTTTGTAGTTATTCAATTTACATATGAAGACTTTGACATCATAAAGCTAGGGGAGCTTTATGTCAAAGCAATACATTGCAAATTACTTGCAATACTAGGTTTACATTTCGTGACATCCCTTTGCAACAATTGCAATCATCAAGGGGGAGCACATTCGCCTTCGAGATCTATATCTTTTGCAAACTAATTTGCAAACAAACTAGATTAGTATCATTTACTTGACGCCTTTACATAGGGATGGACTCGTCAAGGGGGAGTAAAGACGAGATCCTTTCCGTTATTTGCTCTTTATCTCCTTTTACTTTTAATTCTTTCACATGTTTTTCTTAAAAACAACGTGTTACCTTCCTTCAAACACTTTTTGTTTCGACAAAAAGGGGGAGAAGAAAGTAAAACTACAAATTCAAACTTTTACGAATTTTAGCTTTTTCCTTAAAATAATTTTATGTTTTGTCATCAACAAAAAGGGGGAGATTGTTAATACAAATAAGCCGTAAAAACGTTTATTTACATTTTACGATCTTCTAATGTTTTGCCAATAACAAAAGTAAAATCATTTTAACGAAACAAATAGAGTACGTAAATAGTTTGAGTTAATAGTTTTCTAACACACTTACGCTTTCACATAAAACACTAAAACAAGTATAAGTGATTTTATGATTTAGATACATATGTACAACAACTAGTGTTTACATATTGGGTTAAACATATACTTAAACTAAGTATACTAAAATGGGTAAAAACTAAGTGCATGCTAAAATGGGTAAATACAAGTATATACTAAATGGCTAAATACTAGCAAATGGTTTTGACCCATAACCCATGGTTTTATATATACCACTTAACCAAGTTCATTGTATCTAGAAAGAAAACCATGGATCAACCCATAACCCATGACCCATGACCCATAACCAAAAATACCCATGGGCAAAGAGGAGCGGACCACGGATCCCTAGCTTTGTGCTAGCCGGATCCCTGGTGGTAGGGATCCGTGGGATCCGGGGAACAGAAGGATTTTTCCTCTATAAATAGTGAGCCATTTCTTCATTGTTTCTCACCCTTTCAATATACTTTCTCCCCTAAGTTAAATCTCACTAACCTTAGATCCAAGAGATCTATGTTTGTAGTTTTGTTTTTGTGTGATCTTTTAGGTTCCTCTTAAAGGCAAGATCACCACCTTTGAAGTCGAGCAAGCTCAAGTCCATGAGTTGCCATGCTTCCTCATCCTCAAGGCTACTGAAGTCTTCTTGTTGATGATTCCCTTCTTTCTTCAAAGAAGTGTAGTGTTGAAGACATTAGTGAAAGATGTCTTAAGAGTCAAGACGAAGATATTAGTGAAGGGTATCTATCGTTTATAGGATAAAGCACTTGTGGTAGGTTCTTGGAAATCAAGACTAAGAACCATTAGTGAAAGGTGCTTAGAAGTCAAGACAAAGAAGCATTAGTGAAAGGTGCTTAGAAGTGAAGACACAAGACATTAGTGAAAGGTGTCTTGTAGATCTAGTCAAAGGCATTAGTGAAAGGTGCCTTAGATGTACATTCGATATGGTGTGTTTCGATGTACAAGATAGACTAGTTTTAGATCCAAGGATATTGATATCCTTGATGATGTTGTAAAGGAGTAGATCTCCTTTGGGATTAGTCGTTGGTGTAGTGTGGTAGTAGTTCCTCCATTGCAATGGAACTAGGTGCTTAGCCTAGTACCTAATAAAGGGTAGGCGACGTTGTGAAGGTGTAGTTCACCTAAGGTGTGAAAGAACTAGGTACTTAGCCTAGTACCTTATAAAGGGTAGGCGACGCTGTGAAGGTGTAGTTCACCTAAGGTGTGAAAGAACTCGGTGGTTAGCCTAGCACCGTATAAAGGGTAGGCGACGTGTTAGGTGTGGTTCGCCTTGGTGTGAAAGAACTCGGTATTTAGCTTTTACCGAAAAAGGTTGCGACGCTTCGTGAAGCTTCTCCGCATAAGGAGTTGGTGTAGTGATTACGAACTCTCGAGTAGGTGACTCGGGGAGTGAAGTAGGGCAAGGAAGGTGACCTTGTAGCCGAACCACTATAAATACTTGCGTTGTGGTTTTGTGCTTCTTACTCTAATCTTTTCATTACTTACCTTTACATGCTTGTTTATCAACATCCAACACACACATCCAATAGATTGACATAAGTCAATCTAAATAGATTAAAAGGAAGTTTTAATTGGTAAAACTATTCAACCCCCCTTCTAGTTTTCCACATATTTTTCTATTTTGGATTTTCTGGTTTTATATTTTTGTATTTTGGTTTTTGATAAATATATACACAGATAAAGTAGATGATATAGTTTAAGAAGATGATGATACGAGTACCGAGATAAGGATATCGAGCAGCCTCGTTGTAGGAGATAGAAGTCATCATCTCTTAAACATTCACCACCAAAGCTTCCAAGGCTCTTGAATCGAAGAGAGAAATTGAGCCATTTGAAAGTGAGTCTTTGGTAGCTTCCCCCCAAACCGTAAATCTTCTTATTGAGCAGATTCTAAGCTTTCTTTCAAGCTTGCCTTACCAGATGCACAACGACGCACACCATATCATCGATCTTGATGCTCCATATAAGAAGGATCATCGTAAGTCTACGTTCGGGGTTATATCATCAAGTAGAACAGCAAAGAATCATCCCACACTTGAATAATCTTCTCAAATTCCTTTTCCACTCAAGTCGAAGCAATCCATTCCAAAAGGTGTCAAGAGAACAATTCCATCAAGTAGTTGAATTGATGCGTACGCCTCTTGGCAAAGCTCAAGAACCCAATACACATATACCCAAAGACAGAGTAACTTATAACATCGGCGTAGCAGATTAAGTCCGATATCCAAAGAATAACCCAAGTATACTTTCTCCCTCAAGAAAGTGTATGAAGCTCAAGAACCCGAAGTACCCGAATGCCCAAAGAAAGAATAACCGATAACACTCAAGTAGCATGTCAATCATCGACATTCTCATGGATGTCATCTCGAATAAGTGATTATCATGAATCACCGATACGCTCTCAAGTGAAACAGCTGAGCATCCCCAATGTACATAATTTCTCTCCCCTGATGATCTCGATAACATCGAAATCATCACACACTTGTGTACTTAAACTAACTCTTCCATCTCTTCCCCCACATAGTTGGAATAAGAACACTAAATGCCAAGAGTCAAACCTTGAGTTTCTCTGCGGTAATGACAATAGTCTTCCCGGGATATCTTCAATCACTTAGAAGTATTAAGTTCATAAAGTTTACTCGCGTTTAGATACGTGTCTCCTTCCCCCTTGCTGGTTTTATTGCTTCAGAATCAGCAACACATTATAAGCCCATGTACTAGAAATCTTTTGAGAAGACCATTAGAAATCTTGTGAGAATCAACATGCTGAAGAATAGTATGAGCAAGTCTAATTAGGGATTAAATCTGACATTTCACTCTCCCCCAATTAGTGCTCTCCCCTAAACCGACAATCCTTATGATGAATGCTTGAATTAAGAAGAAGTCTTTAGATCATTAAATGCAACTCGTCTTTAGTCTTCTAACATTTAGCGTAAAATGTAGAACGATCAGACTCGACCTTCTTCAAGATTGTCCGCTTGAGAATAGATAGTTAACATCTTCATCTCACCCAAAAAAAAGCGTCCCAATTAACTTACCTCTTGCAAATCCCCTTAACACAAATCCCTCCCAATCAAACAAGAACAGAAAGATGTTCATCAAGGAAATCAGCAATCAACCCGCAACGAACACACTAAATGGTAACACCAAACTACTTAATCACATCAAACAAGAAAAAATAGATTGTTCGGAATCATCATGTTGATGTGTACGTGAAGCATTAACCGAAAACACTTTGTCAATAAACTCATCACCGAGAAGATGTCAACCAACGACTCTTAGAAGAAACTCCATGTAAAGATGACCCTATAAGAAGAAGCTCGGTTCTTACATGAGTTAGGAGCCGTATGACCATATATTCTCGATATAACTCAACATGTAGAATTATCATACTTCTTCTCTCCCTCAAGAATTGCATACGGAGATGCCATTCTTGATTAAACAAGTGATTATCTTCATAATGTAGTTTCTTCACACTTCTCCCCCTTGAGCAAGTGGAATAAGACTAGTACTGGTAGTTCGGTTCACTTGATAATTGTATGCGCATGGAAAAAGTATGAAGCATATTGATGAGAATGGTCATAATTGAGAAGATTTCTCTTCTTCAGAAGATAATGCGCACTGAAGCGTACACATTTCTTTTCTTTAGAGTACGAGGCTTGAACTGTTGTGTTCAAACGTCATTAGAAGATTTCTCTTCTTTCGAAGATAAAGCGCACTGAGACGTACACTTTTCTTTTCATTAGAGAACGAGGCTTGAACTGTTGTGTTCAAATGTCATAATCTCTCTATTTTCATCTACTCTTGGCAAACTTATAATCAACCCCATTATCATTCAGTAGGCTCTTTGTCGTGACAGATGATGGAGAAAACCCAATATGATGAATTTGACCCTGAAGTAAAATAACCCGAACTTGTGACTTAAACTTGCACACATGTAACAAAGAGCGGTGCCGAGAGTTCATCCTCCATTGAATCTCTAAGTACTCTATACTCTTCATCCAACCAACCATCAAGTATAAGACGTACATCACCTCTTGAACATCCACAATTAAATGTGACACTGAGCACTACAACGTAACTCCTTAAAGTGATAGTTATTTTGTGGTGGTAAGAGCCCAATTCCCCAAGTGGGAAAAGAAAAGGAAAAGTCAGCCAACAATAACTAGATTTCCAAGTCTTCATTTTTTATAATAAGCTCGAACAAGGATCTTGAAGAATCTTCATCCAACCATCCTCGATACCTTCAGATACTAAGTACACTCGCCCGTGATATTTCACTTCAACTTCAAATAAACAATACTGAATTAACGCCGTTGTCACATCTTGTGTTTAAAAGCTCAAATCTAGCCTCCTTTAACGTTTTAAGTGAACTATGATAGTGGTTTCATCCCGACCATGGTTAAAGCACATAACCCCGTAAACCTTGTAATAACCAAACTGCCATTAAGAATATCCAACCAATCACCCAATTCATGAAGTACACCCTTTATCCCTTCTTCGAAGTAGAAACCGTAGCACCAAAGACGATAAGATCCGAATTACACTTTCCTTTCTCCGTGATGGTTCCATCATCACGGGATTTTACAATTCTATGATTTAAACCGAGAAATAGTTTCTTTTGCGGGATTTTACAAAACCAAGAATAAACCGAGATAGATCCGAGATGCACTTTTCTTTCACGTGATGTTTCCATTATCACGGGATTTTACAGGTCTATGATTTAAACCGAGAAATAGATTCTTTCGTGGGATTTTACAAAATCAAGACAACTGTAAACAATTTCATCTTGAATGTGTTATGACAGCTTTGGTTTCGGTGAATATCTGTTTTAGGGGAACATGCAGCGGTTCATCAACGGTTCATTTACCATCATCAAAAATAATATCAGCAATTCTTTACCCATGTGTAGACAACTTCACAAACCATACTAAGTCAAGTAGTATACACTACTTCCCTCGAGGTTGACCGTAAAACATCAAAGTACACGCTTTCCCCATGATGGTTTCGAACTTCGGAAGCATCATTAAAGTGTACAACCATCTGCATCTAAAAGTTCTTGTCTTAAGCAAACATCTTGAAAAGTCATGATGACGCCAAGATTCTGAGAGATTTTGCTTAGACTGTGAAGTATCATTGTCATTCAATGGCATCGAATATTCTATGGGAATTTCTGTTCACATCTCAACCATTCAGCCCTTTGGTAAACATATCATCCACATATTTTGTCGGCTATTGCTGTGACCACTTGGTGAAGGAGACCCGATATACCAAATTTAATCATGAAGTAAAATTCCCAAGATTTGTTACTTACACTTCTACTAATCCTCGTGAAAAAGAAACGGTGTACCCATGTACAAAACCTCTTGACGTATCCTCAACTGTGTGAGACACCGAAGTGATAGTTACGTTGTGGGTTAAGTGAGAAAGAATTCACAAAAGTAACTAAATAGCCAAGTCTTTATCACACTCTATAAATGCCCAAACAAGTCATCTTCGCGGAAGGGTAGAAAGAAAGAAGACGAAATAAGTAAACACACCAGGAAAACCTCACTTCAAATCCAAATAAGAAATACCAAATACAATCAACCTCGTAATCAACTTTTTCAAAAATAATTCAAGTCGTGACAAAATAACCTTCGTGAAAATGTAGAAACCAAAGTATCAAACCTCACAACAAATCTCATTATAAACTCTCATCAAAATCAAATCTCTTATTATCACAAATCTCATCGACAAATCTCTTCAACAAATCTCATAAAATCTTATTAATTCCAAATCTTGAGAAGCCCATATAACCAACACAAGAACCCTGTAAGCCGTGAAACTGTATCCCTCCGTGAAAATTATACCAAATGTTATCACAATGTTTTGACATTAAGAAAAATTAGATATCATTTTGATATAATAACTATACGAGTTCAGCCTTAGTTGCATTAATTCCATAACAGCCCAATTCATCTTTTGATCCATCAGCCCAAACGTAATAGCTCCAAAGCCCACGATCCAAAAAAAATATCCAAAAGCCCATTCCATATTCAGCAAAATAGAAAATGAGGCCCAAAATTCAACCACCCTTGAAACCGGTTATATAAAATGTTTAACCCTAAAAAAATCATTTCCTTAATCCAAAAATACGTGAGATAAAAATGCCTCCTCACATATCAGTCCGCCTCCATCTAACTTCTCTCTCACAAATCACATCTCACCATTCCTAAGAGCACGCTTCAAATTACTTCCTAAATCACATCATCAAGATCACTATTATTTCATACAAACCCTAAACATGAAACGGACGCCTCCCATTTTACATCATCCATTGATTCATCCATGACCTAGCCACAGGGTTGGCATGATGTCTTTGATTCGAAAGTCCATAATACGCCACAGGGATGGCTCGACGGTTATGACTCGTTTGACCTTGCCACAGGGATGGCTAAGGTTTTGACCGGCTTCAAGGTAGGTTTCTTATAGAAGATCTCATTAATTTATCATTTTGTTTTTGAATCTTCCTTTTGTCCTCTGAAATCGAAGCCAAGTAAAAAGGAAAAGCATAATTGCTTCTTTCTTTTCTTTTAACGTTTCGTATATTATGCATAGGAATCAATGATGAATATCAATTTCGTGTTTATGGCCAATGGTCTTGATGTACTTAAGAGTACCACAAAAGTTGAAATCTGAGATTCAAAATAGTCCTCTTAAGATTAGATCAATGAAGAATAGATATGTGTTTAAGATCTTTTAGAAGTTCTTGAATAATTTTGAGACACATGAAATCTAAATCTGAGATCAAATGAAACTGTATCCGAGATGCTTTAATGATCGAACTAAAACAAGGAGTTTAACATAATTGTTATACATCCTCAAAAAGTTTCGAATATCAATAAAAAGGTTGAGCCTCACAATGGATCTATGAAGATTTTCTTCTTTCATTGAATAGACCTTTAAGAGTCTTGATAGATTTTTTAATATAGCAAAAGAAGTGACTGAGATCTTGATATGATTCGATTTATGTTGTATGATATATGATGAAAGATTACTGTGTAGGTTCGTATATGAAGATGTATGTATATGGTTGATGTATCTTGATGTTTAAGCTTGTTGGTTTAGATGAATGATGATGATCTTTGTGATTATGTGGTATGATTCTGAATGTTCAATGTATTGTAATGCAGTAGGCATGGTTAAAATGTATTGAATGTTCATTGATTTGGTTGAGATTAGGTCAACAAGTCGCACATGTAAAACTAGACAAACCGCATCCCCTTTTCAAAACAAATCGCTTTCAACCATCATTAAAACAACTCGCATACCAGTTTTTTAACATGACAAATCGCTTGCCATTATACAGTTTGACAAATCGCATACCACTAGCGTCAAAACGCAGGGAACATATTTGACACAAGTCGCATACTTGTTTTGACACAAGTCGCATACCAAAAATATTGACAAGTCGCATTTGACTTTTTGACCATATCTTAACAACCCGCATCCGAGTCAAAACTCGGATGACAAACCGCACATAATAAATCATCAAAACGCTTTCAAAAAAGCATTTTAGACAACTCGCTTCTTGACATATTCACACAAACCGCATTAAAAAAGGACGAATCTGGACAGTTTAAACAGACAAATTGCATCCATGAATTAGGCCACAAACCGCATACATGAACATAGACAACATCTAATAAGTAGCAGCATCAAACAGCAGCAGCAACCATGTATCAAAACCCATCAAACGTACCAACATAAAATCATCAAAACAGCAATAACAACATATCAAACACAACATGAATCACGTAACAAGCATCACCACTTTTTCCAAAACCATACGACTCAAAACAACATCAAATCGCATCCCAAGAGTCGAACAAACCTCATAGAAGAACCGCACAAAAACCATAAGAGTCATCAAAAACAACACAACTTAGGCTCTGATACCAATTGTAACATATTTGTTTTCACAAACACATAATCAAGCACATATAAGGTTCGAATGAGATAGATTTTAGAGAGAGAAAGTGGAAGATGGGAGCCTTTCTAGAGAGAGAAAGTAAACAAAAGAAAGAAGGTTAGATTGAGTGAAAAGTCCAACCCTCTACCTTGGGAGGTAGAGGGTATTTATAGTTACAAACTAAACACCCTCCTGACGGGCTGTGGATCAGGCATACAGTGGGTAAAGCCCCGTCCGTCCTCCACGGTGTTGCACTAAACTAAATAACTAACTCAAATAACTAGTAACGTAAATAACGATATGTCTACGAGCTAACATATGCTAGACTATAATTGGGGTGACCGACACTTCCTTATGGAATTTCCAATTCCTAACATTCACTACTCCCTAGTTATCTCTTATTGATTAGTCAAATTGTCACATCCTTGTTTAATTAACACGTTGTATTCCTTAGGTCGTAGGGAGGTGCTAAATGCCCTATTTCTATGAATGTATTGAACAACAATCACAATTCACCGCAATAAACACAACGAAAAGTCTACTAGTGCACTCTAGGACATGAATACGTTGTTTAGGACGTTCAAGCTCGCAACACTAAAGGAAGAAGCAAGTTTTCCTAACCTAACATGTAACAATCACTTAAACAAGAGACGCAAATCAATAGTTAACAACTAGGTTTCATTATATCTAAGCAAACATTATATTAAATTAGCTAGACATGTAAAAGATAATGAAACAAGTAAACATAATTGAACTTGAATTAAACATAATGAAAGAAGTAATTAAGAGACTTATCTCTTGTTAGATGAGGGTGTTAAAACCCTAAGTTTAATGTAAAAAAAACCTATAAAATTTGTACACCAACTTTTCTCTCCAAGTGTGCACACAAAATGCAGAAAATTCAAAAACTATATATAGGATTACACATGTGACGGCGTCATTTTATAATTGTGACGTTGTCAAGTCGCCGCCATTAGGGTTTTGTCTCTTCCAAGTCAACCTTGTGACGGGATCGCTTTATGCCTTCAGTCCCCATCATGGATACTCTGACGCCATCCCTCATTGATTTTCCCAGGCCATTACCTTATAATTCCCAAATAGAATTCCAGCTCCCTTAACAAGTGACGGCGCACTTGTTATTTCTTCAACTTTTCACTAAGCCGTCTCTAGTAAAATCTGGGCAGTTTTGATACTTTCATTTGCAAGTGACGACGTCACCTTGTGGGTTGTGACGCCGTCTGGTGCCCTTTTCAATACTTTTCATGACTTGGTCGTTTTCTTTACATTTTCATCCCTTTTTGTCCAAATATGCATGATTTCTAGCTTTTGCTTCCAAAGTACCTAAAAAGTGAAAAGGAACTAATTTAGGCAATATTTGATCATAAACACATTAGTTTAGGGCTTAAATAACCCCCTAAAATGTACATTTTAAATCCTTATCGAATATCCCTACACTTAGGATTTGCTTGTCCTCAAACAAATGTACTTTTATCTAATCAATTTACAAGTTAAGGGTCATTTAACATTGGTTTAAAATAGTTTACAACAAATACAAGCCCTACAATAGTCATAACAAGCATGGAAATTATACATTAGCTCCTTACATATAGTGTTTGGATTCTCTCATCTCTCGGGTGTATAATGAATATAGCATGTATGGAAATGGAAACTAACACTCTCTACCTGTCATAGCACATAGATTACCATATGCTTGAGACTATATCAAACCTTCACCGCTTTGGCGTAACCACCTAAGATAAACTATCAAAGAGGGCTTTTAAAGGGTTGTAATGTTAGGTGTAAGGGTATGAAAAAACTCGGGTTTGTTGGATATGGGGAATTTACTGGTGGCAAGTAAAAAATGTAAGCTAATTACATGTAAAACTAGGCGGTGCTAAGCCAAGACTCGACTTACTAAACTAACACTTTTGTTGTATTTTTCTTGACACTTTCTTGACTTAAACATAAATAAAATATAAAGGATAGAGGCGAGATGGTAGCCCGTATATTTTTCTCTTATTTTTTTTCCTTTTTTTTCTTTTTCATTTTTTTTAACATCCACACTTACTCTACCATCCGAAAAACATAACATCATAGCAAAGGGATTTATCGCAAACTCCCTACACTTGAGTTTTTATTAAACTAAACTAATGACCCGAATTGTGAGGATCAAAACACTTGGAGTAATTAATTACGTAGATAAGGGAATTTAAATTTGACATTCCTTCCCGTTACTCCAGAAAATACTACTTACCCATGAGTCTCAATCGTCCCAAAATTGTATTTACACAAGATATGACTCGACTTAGCAACCATGTAATCAACCAGATAATTGAACTAAGGGTTTAACATATTAAAATAATGCACTAAAGATGAGTGCATACAAGGAAGGGCTAAGGTGATTTAGGTGTAACATTTGGGGTGGATTGTAAACAATGAGAACAAAGGTCACGAAGAAGGGGGATAGACTACGAGGAAGCTAAAAATGAGAAAAAATCTTACTTGATAGGAATCAAGCAAGGGAACCTAAACGAGATGGAAATCTAACTAGCTATTCTATTCCCCGGCAGCGGCGCCAAAAACTTGATAGGCGTACAACGCGCGTTCGGGGTCAAAGGAACTTCCTTTTCTTCGAGCAAGTTTTTCAACCACCTAGGCAAAGGAACCTAATCGTTGTAATGTAGTATTAGGGTAAGCCTCGGGATTGATATCGTTCTCTAGGGGAATAGGAATGCTAGTGAGAAGTTACTACGCTAAGGTTGGGTTTGAGGAAGATTATTTTTTATCTTTTTTAATATTTTTTTTTTTTGGAAATTGAAAGGTACGAATCTCGGGGTATTGAATTTGGGGGGTTGGTATTTCTACTGATTACTCTACTATTCTAATTATCTAATTAACTAAGCTAAGGGGTAGTCTATGTCTAATTGATGTGTGCTCGTATGATGATTAAAGATGTGTTTACCTAGATGTTATTACTCCCGAGTTATCTCCTATTGATGGTTGAATTGTCACGTCCTTATTCTTAACGCGTTGTGTCTTCTAAGGTCGTAGGGTATGTTTTTTTCCCTAACTCTTTGAGGATACCTTAAGGTTATTACCTGCGAAATCTCTAGGATTCATAAACTAACTCTAAGGTTATCTTTGGATTTTTAGCCTACAATAACTCTAGGAGAATATAAACTAATGTTAACAAAGATTACTCAAGCATTAAAAACATAACGAATGACCTATCGCAATCCCAGATCAATCACAATTAAGATAAGAGACAACCAATCAATATTCAATACCTAGGTTTCATAGATCTAAGCAAACACACAAGTAAATTAGCCGGACATGGAAAACATGCAAGCATACACACATACAATTGAAGACATAATTGAATCAATGAAGTAAATTACTTATCTTGTTGTAAAATAGGGTATGAGAACCCTAAGATACTGCCCAAGATAGCCAAAAATCATTATTAGGTTTTACTCCACAAAACTACCTCTTTAAAAGTCTGAAAATTCAAATTCTATATATAGAGTTATTAACTTGCGATGCGCCACTTTAAATGTGACGCCGTCGGATCGCCAGCCATTAGGTTTCGTCTTGACCACGCCAACCTTGTGACGGCATCACCTTATGGTTGTGACGCCGCCGGCTTCACCTTCCGACGCGGGATCTGAATCTAGGCCGGTCTCCGAAGTTGTGACGCCTACTCTTTAAAACCTGACGCCGTCGGGTACAAAATAGCAATTTTGCTAATGAGCCGTCACAAATTTGGAGCACGTTGCCGATGTATGCCGCTTTCTAACTGTGGACGTCCGCCACCTTCAATTCCAGCAATTGAGTGTCTTGATCTTGACTTGGTCATTTTCTTCATATACTCACTTTTCTCCATAAGTGTCATTCCAACATTTTGTCTTCAAGAGACCTAAAAAGTGAAAAGGAACGAAATTAAGCAGTAACGGATATAAAAGTGGTCGATTAAGGGCTTAAATGACTCCTCAAAAATGTACCTTTTAAATCCTTATCAGTCTTCCTAAAACTACATGATACAAACTACAATCAATTGCTTGACTAATGTCCTCTACTATCAAGAAATCAGTAACATATGTAAGATTCCCAACAAATACGTACATTCCCTTAACTCTTCCCACAAATTTACTTATTTTACCCGTAACAGGATCTTTCCTAGGTACTAATTGTTTTTTCATGACCCAATTGTAGTGTATCCTAGTCATAATGTTCATAGTGGACTTAAGGTCAATGTACACTTTCCACACATGCACATGCCTAATATTGCATGGTATATTTATATTTGATGGGTTACCCTTTTGTATAATTGGTAGTGCCATGTAATAAGGTGGATTAGGATTGCATAACAAATACTTATGGTAGATCAATTCATCCGTTGTGGGAAACTTATTGAAGTAATCTTCCTCTACTCCATCTACTTCATTATTAGGATCATCCTTAATTTCTTCCTTAAGTGTCTTATTATCCTCAATTACCCGTTCTTTGGTTTTCCTTATTATCCCTATTTGGTGGCACTAGAGTCATAACATTGACAAAGTGAACATGTTTTGATGAGGATGGATCCTTGATGTCTTTCTATTTTTATGAATGTGCAAAATATTTACTAGGATATTTTATTTTCACAATTCAGGGTTTCTCAACAATGGGAGGATTAAGTGTAATAGCATTGACTCTCTTGATTGACACGGTTCCAACGTGGTTTTTTATTGCACTTAAGAGGTTATTAATCTTCCCATCCATTTCGATTTGTTGTTGGTTAAATTGATTCTCAAGTTTAGACAATTGAGCCTCTTGAGATGTCATGAAGTTACGCATCATTCTCCCTAAGCCATGTTTGGGACCGTAGGAATTCTTATTGGATGATTTGGAGTTTTGAGACCAAGTGAGGGGCGGAGAGTCATCAGCCGAGATGGCTTGAGTTCGACTCCAATTGAAATTTGGTTTTTCTTTCCATACCTCATAGGCTTCGTTGAAATTCCTAGGTCCGGGATTTGTATTAGACCATCTTCCTCCCGCTTCGTTGTCCACAAAAGCATGTCCGGGGAGTTTCGTGCAATCAAGAGTGTTGTGAGGACCACTACATAATTCACACGAGGAAGTAATGTTGTTCACTCGGTGTGAAGATCTAGGAGCATCGTATGAACTCATTAGATATTTGACTTGATCTTCAAGTTCAAGAATCCTACGATCGGAAGTATGTGAGTCATTTGAATGCAAGGATATTGCCTTGACGGTTTTTCTCAACTCACGGGGGTAGTTCCAACGTTCGTTTTCATAGAGGGCAAGGTCCACTATTATTCCCCATGATTCTTCCGCGGTTAGATCACGAAGCTTACCACCCTTACGCTTGGTCAATGGTTTGACTTGTGGAGAGATTGACATGATCATAGAAAATTTGGATTTGAAGCGAAAGATCAACGCCATGGTGAGGGACTTTATGGAGTAAGTCCTTGAATCGAGTCCACGCTTCATAGATAGTTTCACCTTGATGTTGTTGGAACATCAATGTCATTCCTAAGCCTAGTAGTCCTTCCCGGTGGAAATAATTGAGTAAGGAAACGGGTAGTAAGATCATCCCAACAAGAGATAGATCCCGCAGGTAGACGCTCAAGCCAATTTCTAGCTTGATCACGTAGAGAAAATTAGAAGAGACGCAGTCGTGTTGTCTCCCGAGTAGCAACATCAAGGTCAATTGAATCAACAATTTTAAGGAAGCCCTTGAGATGTTGATTTGGATCTTTAGAACGAAGTCCATGGAATGCACATCCGTTTTGCACCAACCTGATGGTGTCGGATCGCAGTTCCGTAGTTTGAGCTTGATGTGGAAGCTCAATGGTGTTCTTATAGCCTTGATGGCTCAGTCTAGAGTATTTGCCAAGAGTACGTGCTCTTAGCGGGTCTTGTTGGTTGAGAATGGTTAGGCCCTGTGGTGGTTGGTCGTGTTGTGGTGGTAGGTTATGTTGTGGTGGTTGGGGAAAAGGCATCTCATTCACCACGGTGGCAAATGAAAAAATTTTACAAACAAAGGGAACAAAGAAAAGATAGACTACGAGGAATTTAATAAAATAAAAATAAAAGATCACTTGATAGGAATCAAGTGAGTAGACCTAAACGAGATAGAAAACGAACCTAAACTATTCCCCGGCAGTGGCGCCAAAAACTTGATGCGGTGGTTGTAAGACCTCACACGAAGTTTTACAATCCTCCTATGCAGTGTACCTAACCATTGCAGTGTAGTATAGGTAAGACTCGAGGGATTGATCGTTCTCTAGGGGAATAGTGTTGGGAAGGTCGTGATGTATGACGAATAGATCTAAGGTGAGGGATTTATATTTTATAAAAGCAATTAAAATATCGGTATAGTGTTGAGAAGGTAGATAAACTAATAATTAAACTAAATGACAAGTAAATTAAATGAGAGATTCAAATGATAGGTAAAAACGTGTTTACTTAGATTTCACTACTCCCTAGTTATCTCCTATTGATTAGCAGAATTGTCACATCCTTGTTTAATTGGCACGTTGTATTCTAAGGTCGTAGGGAGGTGCCAAATGCCCTATTTCTATGAATGTATTGGTCAACAATCGCAATTCACGCAATAAACACAACGAAAAGTCTACTAGTGCACTCTAGGACATGAATACGTTGTTTAGGACGTTCAATCTCGCAACACTAAAGGAAGAAGCAAGTTTTTCTAACCTAACGTGTAACAACCACTTAAACAAGAGACGACAATCAATAGTTAACAACTAGGTTTCGTTATATCTAAGCAAACACTATATTAAATTAGCTAGACATGTAAAAGATAATGAAACAAGTAAACATAATTGAACTTGAATTAAACATAATGATCGAAGTAATCAAGAGACTTATCTCTTGTTGAATGAGGGTCTTAAAAACCTAAGTTTACTAAAAAAAAAACCTTCAAAATTCATACACCAACTTTTCTCTCAAAGTGTGCACACAAAATGCAGAAACTTCAAAACCTATATATAGGATTACACATGCGACGACGTCACTTTATAATTGTGACGCCGTCAAATCGCCGGCATTAGGGTTTCATCTCTTCCAAGTCAGCCTTGTGACGGGATCGCTTTATGCCTTCAGACGCTGTCCCTTATTGATTTTTTCAGGCTGTCACCTTATAATTTTCGCAGAGATTTCTAGCTTCCTTAACAAGTGACAGCGTCACTTGTTATTTCTTCAACTTTTCACTGAGTCGTCTCTAGTAAAATCTGGGCAGTTTTGATTAGGGGTGTTCACGGATCGGGTAATATCCATAGTAACCGAAAACCAAAACCGAATCGAACAAAAAAAAATGAACTGAATTCGTAACCGAACCGAATTGTCATAACCAAACCGAACCGAACTAAATATTCGGTTATCGGTTTGGATATGGTTATGGCAATGAAAACTGAAAACCGAACCGAAAACCGAATCCTTATAAATTTATAATTTTTTCTATGTATTTATATGAAAAAAATACTAAAACTCTTTTTTTTAATATAAATATAATATTTTTTTATGTATTTGTATGAAAAAAATTACTAAAACTTTTTTTTAGTATAAATACATCATTATTTAAGTTTGAAAATAAATTTTGTACTAAAAATATATATAATTAAATAAAAAATAATTAAAATTATGTAATTCGGGTTATTCGGTTCGGTTTTCGGTTATAGGGGTTCGGTTTTCAGTTATTCGGTTCGGTTTTCGGTTCGTTTGAGTCAAATTTGAATTCGGTTCGGTTTGGTTTTTGGTTTGACCCAGAAAAAAATTTAACCGAACTAACCAAACTGAATAAACTGAATAAACCGAATAACCCGATAACCGAACCGATGAACACCCCTAGTTTTGATACTTTTATTTGCAAGTGACAGCGTCACCTTGTGGGTTGTGACGCCGTCTGGTGCCCTTTTCCATACTTTTTATGACTTGGTCGTTTTCTTCATATTTTCATCCTTTTTCGTCCAATTATGCATGATTTTCAGATTTTGCTTCCAAAGTACCTAAAAGGTGAAAAGGATCGAATTTAGGCAATATTTGATCATAAACACATTAGTTTAAGGCTTAAATGACCCCCTAGAAACATACGTTTTAAATCCTTATCAACATGATTACAACCATCAAAAATGTCAAATACTTTACCAAGACGCTCTCCTTTAACCTTGAAGCTCTTAATCCCTTAGTGCTAAAGGAGACAATTGATAATGTTCAGAAAGATGTAAAATTTTGATTGGTACTCATGGTTCTCAAGCTCAGAGTTCTGGATCCTTGACATGGTCAGCAGGGGCTCGTTTGTCAAGGGTTGATAATGCTCAAGAAAAGATGACCTCTGACATTGCTTCACTCAAATATGATTTTCATTCTCTGAAGACCAATGTTTCTTCTATTCAGTATGATACTTCCCAAATCAAGAACATGGTCTCTGAGATGCTTACTCTCTTTAAGGCTTCATATTCTGCCCCCAGTCAATGCTTCTGAGCCAACGGATCCTATCTCTGAAGTCATAGCACCTGTTGGGTGAGGGGAGAATGTACATTCATCAGCACCAACGCCTCTAAAGAGACTATTTAATCATATTGGTGTATCAAAAAAGACTTCTCATACTAAGAGGGAGCAAAGCTCAGGATCGAGACAAGTCAACAATGCATCACCCTTTGTCTCTAAAAGTCCTGATCATAACAAAGCTCTGGTGATCTTTAAACCTTATTCCTCATAATCTAAATGGGATTACACTTCAACCTACTATCACCCTGCTATTCCAATTCAGGGCATCAAGATCACACACTATCCAACCTTGTCTCATGTGAACATGTATGAAGCTGAAACTCCATCCTTTGAAGAAAACACCTCAGCACCCTCTAACAGGCATCGAGAACCACTAGTTATTTAGAGGGAAGGAAAATCCATTGCATCAACTTCAACTCAATCACCTCCAAAACTAGTGCAACAAAGTCTTCCACTCTGAGCCTCATCACCTAAAGTCTTGAGAAGACTGAAATTGAGATTGATGGTTAGCTAATCCTTGCAACCACTGAAGAAGATGCTAGACTACTAGATGAAGCTGAGGCTAGAAAGGAAAGAAGTCAAACAACAACTGAACTTAGGAAGATTGAAGCTGAGGCAACCCAAAATCCTGAACTTGATGTGAAGACACTTCAGGAATACAAAAGCCTTCAGGGTAAGACACTCAAACGACTTCAGAAGAAAAGGGAAGAAACAAAGAAGGAGTACAACAGAAGTTTGAACCATGTCAGAAAAGAAGGTCTCATCACCAACATTTCATTCAACACCAAGACAACCCCTGCCACCATCACTTTGAGAGATCATGACAGATCTAAGTCTGAAACCTTCCAAAAATTCAAGTTTAGCATGCTAGGGGTGAAGGAATGAGAAATGATGCTTCCCATCTTGCAAAAGAGATAAGGAAAAAACGCTGCAAGACTTCTTTGGAACTTAGGACAAAATGTTGAAGAAATGAGAAGAATTGGTGAATCATTGAAGGCAGAACCTCTGAAACCAATTCCGAATGAGTCAGGGTCAAAGTAGAGGAAGAATACGATTGAGTTTGAACCTGAAAAATTTGTTCCTGCTCTTCATTGCAGCAGATCTTTTACAGAAGGTGTCAAGTTCATAGATGGATTGGTCATAGAACAACCGGAGCATGTAATCTTCTTCTTGGATATCAACAACGAGCAAGCCTTCTAAAGAGTGTCAGATATTAATTTTTATGGAACAAGGGGCCTGGTCTTTTACAAGTTTAGAGCTCTACACAACAAGTCCCTTGAAAGTGAAAGATTCATTGAGCTACTTGATAACCTGATCCAACAACGACCTGATAAGGAAGAGTTCACTCTGAAGAAGGAAAAAGCTGAGCAACTGGGCTATGAGTTCTGATGACTCAGATAGATATTTTTTGCAACACCTTTGTAACTTGAAATGATGAATAATAGCTATCAGTTTTTGATTATGCGTCAGTTCTTTAATTTACTTTCAGTCAGTAAGAAGAAGTTGTAATTACTTGCTTACACTGAAAAACACTTAGACAATTTTTCTATCCAAATATGGGGAGATTTTCGGGTCAATTCAGAGCCTAAAGTCTCTTAGAAAGATTTGAATGAAAAACACCCTAAGTGTATATTGTGCTTGATGAATAGTAGTCAGGGAGTCATCCTTAAGAGGTTCCTCTGAGTCTGAAGAATAAAGACTCGTCATGATCTGAGGCGGGACTCAGAGACTAAAGATAGGAATCAAGACTTGGATGATGGAGTCAGAGTGTGATGAAAATAACACTTTGTCTCCTTGAAAGATCTTCTCAACCACTTATTCTAGATGAAGACTTAGAGCATCTAAAGAGCAACTTAGTCTCTGAAGTCTGTACGGGAAACTCCTTGGAAAGATAAGTGAAAAAACACTTATCTAAAGTCAAGAAGTACTATAGTGGGTATAAAGTACAAACAGTTGTCAACACTGCTAAACCGAAAGCATGAATTGTTGACATACTAGGAATAAAAGCTAAAGTACAAAGTGTACTTTAGCTTATCAAATGTTGACACGTTACTTTTACCACACGGGTATCCACATTGCACCTGCCTATAAATAGGTCATTGTAAAAAAAGAAAATGTATCTCTTGTATTAAAAGTTTGAACATTTTCGAGAGCTCATTTTTCTTCTCCAATTAGAACTAAGTCCTAAAGTTTAACTCTATTGGTTAGCATAGTTCTTACTTAAACACTTAACATAGGTTTCATGTTTAAGTTTAGTGAGAAGATCACAAACGTACATTGTCATTCAAGCCCAAGTGTTATTCCGTAAACACTTGGGTGTAATTTTTTGTGAAATACCAAATAAGAATTAAACGCTGAAAAACTTGTGTCTTTACTTAAACGTATTTTATTTACTTTACAAGTTTATTCATTGCATCGTTATTAAGCATGAAACTAGGTTAGATTAACTTTGTAATTAAACTAACCTAGTAAAAGGGAACAACAAAAACACGCAAAGAAGTTTGTCTTTGATCGCAAATTCAAAATGGTGGAATTTTTGTTGTCGGTAAACTATAGCGGTGGGATTGGAGGATTTGAATGAAGGTAACAGATGAGGGGTTATGAATAAGATGATGAAGGTATTGAGGGTGTTTTGGTTATTTGACAACTAATAAATTGCTTTCTAAAATCACGTTATCAAAGTAACTACCCACCTGCTTCTGCAAAACCACGTTCTGGAGTCTTCGAAACGCAAAAGAGCACTTTTTGCTTTGGGTATCCAAACACTGATTTTAGATTATCTGCGTTTGAAAAATAAAATAATCAGATTATCAGGATTCAAACGTATTGTCAAACACCCTCTAACTACTCCTTACCTATGCATTCTCTCTCCAACAATAAAAACATGCACCCATTTTCCTCTCTCTTAAACCTCCTATCCTTTCATCAACGAAGATGATTTGCACACTTTATAATTTGATGGGCACACTCCAATTATTATGTATTGCCATTTATACCCCTTACATCACTTATATTCTTTTTCACCCTTATAAAAGTATAAACGGCAATATACACTAAATTTCAATGTACCAATCAAATTGTGGAGTGTGCAAATCACCTCCCTTTCATCAACTCTCTCATTCGCTTTACAAAAATGGACATGTCGCCAGTCATCCTCAAAACTATTACTGACTTCAGAATATGTATTCAACCCTCAAGCGTTGTTGAAATCTGGATTATAACTCCAATCGTTACCCATCCTACGTCAAAATATGAAGCCAAAAAGGACGGCCAAAAAGGACGGCGTGAAAGTTGTTTAAAGTTGCCATTTATTTATCATTGAATATAAGTTGTGCATAATTATCGTTAATTTGTATATCAACAAGTATTTGTAACCCGCCGCGATGCGGCGGGATTTTTTATGGTGTTTCGTAATGGTAGTTCAAAACCTTGAGAGATTTTCTTAGGTTCCCTGATAGTGCTTTCAACAATGTGGTTTTCCTACATCCCGGGGGACCAAGAAGCAGAGTAATCCTGCAACGCGTTTTGTATTAGAGTTTTTTATGAAACATGTAAACAATTACTGAAGTAACTCACAATCATCATTCTTGTTTGTCAAGAAAGTAAAATGGCTTCACAGCATCCTGCAATCTATCTTTGTTTATAGTCAATCTCTTTTTGGAATTTTTTATTGTTTACTTACAACAACCTTAAGCCCAAAGCCCTATTTCCAGTTGAAATAGTACGTAATATAGACTCTGGTATAGAGGATTTGTATCACCTCATCGACACAAACTTATATAGAACCAAGAAAAGCCAATATCCCACAACCATGACAGTTACACACCTACACCATATGATGTACTAACACCTACCTAGATGATAGTTTCTTAATTGTACACTATTTCTCTAGTATAATATAAAAGAGAACATTAAGGTAAAAGTAAGAATAGTGTGTCTAGTAAAACTAAATTTGTCTCAGCTTTATCTGCTTAACCATCGTGGCTCGTCCACTTCCCGCAACTGAATAAGTTTATAAAACTCAAGAAATTAAATTATCTAAAGTCAAGTATAGGTTCCAACCATAAGATGAGCATACAATTAATCAATGTGCTGACTACATTGCAATGCTAGCAGGTAACCTTACCATTTGATTTTAGGTTACCGCCTGCAAGCTATACTGCAACAGGAGATTCACATGTCCAACCCAAATCTCTTCCAGAACAGTAGGCGTTCGACGCTTCCTCTTCAGATTCCTCATTACCTTCTTCCACTGTACGACAACAACAGCTATGTTCACACATTAGTTAAAACAGACAATGAAAATATTTTCTGTTATATACGATTAATTTGGGCCTGCTCTAATGTGAATTTTAGTATCTCTAATAAGATGTGCAGAAATAGCCCACGTTAACCAACATCAGGATAAGACTATATAAATCCTATTACACCATAATGTTTGTTACCTAAATATCTGATTATTAACGGTTTTGAAAGTATTAATAAGGCTACGGATTACCTGGACAAATTAAGTGCAAGCTACATACCGTTAAGCCAAGGTAAAAAAGTTTAAGTGGTTTCTTATGCTCGGCATGATAGCACTCTCAAATGAAAGTGGCATTCATCAAGTCTAACCACATCATACACTATTCTAGTGTTGTTATTTTATATTTTAGTTTCACCTGATATCGTAAACCACTAAATGAGAAATAGATAGGTACCCTGATGACTACGTATAGAACAGATTATCCCGTGTTCATGTGCATGGGCCTCTTTCAGGGTGTTCGGGAGAGTTAAGCAAATTTACCCTTGGTCAATTCTCCAACTGCAAACGTCATTCTCCATCCGTTTTTGTAGAATATCTTTTGGCCTCTTTGAGGGCCTCATTGTTCCTTGCAGCCTGAACATTTACAAATAGTGAGTCACTGAATGTATATATAATCTAATTACCAAAAAGCATGAGATCATTGTGATGTAAAATAAAATACCATTTTAAGTGATCGCCCCTCTCTCCTGGCCACTCTTCACCTCCAACCACATAAAGTATACAAAGGAACCTTCTGAAGACTTGTAGTAGGAATCTGCTTTCTAGCAACGCTAGTGAGCCTGCTGTAATACCAAAAAAAATATAATTCATATGTAAACATTAATTTATAACCATGTTCTTAGTTGATCCTGTATACGAATTACAGCCTTACTTTAACCGTGGCGTCTCCAAACATGTTTGCAGTGGGGTCACCCCAGTGCTAGATTGCGTCTGCCCAATTCTAAGAAATCCACTCCAAAAACTTTATATTCACCTACATGTGTTCAAGAAGAGATATTTAATCACAACACATAGACTAAAAACTATAAAGACAATAGGAGTAAATGAGAATGAAAAATTGTCAGCTTGACATAAAGCAATATTGAATAAGATCTATTGAAACAAAACTTACCCAAGCATAGTTTCTTTCAGACCCAATGCGGAAACAATGTTCGTAGGTGTTTGACCAAATCCTGTCATTGATCGCGTCTTTCTCTTACAACAGCAGCTGAGATATTCTCTAAAATTCTGCATTGCATACCAGAGCGACGGGTCATTTAATTAAGGAGTTATACATTTAAGAACAATCATTTATATAAAGTATTTAAAAGTAATAGCATTTACATGTGGCATATACATGTTAACACGGGAGTCATCTTTTAGCAACAACAACAACCCATTATTCTTTAGTCACAGATTCTGATATTCACATCTATAGCAATAGGCCACAACAACTACATTGACTATTATGTTGTCGACATCTATAAGTAACACATCTTCTAAAAAGCGGAAAAACCATCACTTTTATAAGGGGATATAGCCGCACTAATAATGTGCCCATTTTGACCAATAACCTGCCAACAAATTTTATCAGTAGTTAACACTCCTGGGCCTCCAACAAAAATAACTATTGTAGTATCAAAAAAGAAATAACTTTTTCTTTCGCAAACACCTATTACTTAAGGATACAACATATTGATATAAAATGTAAACTTACATCCCATTGCATGATTGCATCTGGTGCAAAATCTACCAGTGAACCAAATGGGTATCCTTCATTTCGTTGGTGAATCCGCGACATTACAGTACACTGGTGAGCAAACATAGCCTTAAGTTAGATATAAGAGTAACTGTCATGAAGACTTATCGTAAAAACACCCTAAAGTTCAATAAACATTCGAGAATGTAGGGTACCTCTGGATCGCATTGCAACTGACACTCGCCTTCAGCTTCGTGAACTACCTGTAAAACACAAACCAAAACCATGAGGTAATGAAACGGGTCCTATACCTAGAATTTATACCAATTAGTTTCAAATCCAAAATTAGTAACGTTTGTATATGAAATAAGTGGGTGCAAAAATAAAATGATGCTAAAACAGGTAAACAACACTATGAATAATAATAAGATTCCTAGTTAGTTCAGTTGCACCAACTCAACTCTAAGTGGCTCCGCCTAAGCTTGAACACACCCTTTTTTCTGTAAGAAACAATAATCATATACTCCATTTGATTTTAATACAAATGTAAACAAATAAGGTATACAAAGTATACTCAAAATCCTATAATTTTTTTGATTGAAATATTCTTTTAAAAAGTTGAATTATAATAAACACAGATTAGAATTTCCAATTTAGTTTTACTGAATAAATGTTGTATATTAACTTATATATACTCATTCTATATTACTTATTTGGTATCATTACAGGGGATGACACCCTTGCAACCAATTAACCGAAACATGCAAACCACCAACAAATCCTCAATTTGCTGACACATCATCCATCGACCATGATTATCTCGAATATCTTTTATGGTTTCGATCATTTGTTTAATTGTTGTTAATACAAAAGCATCAGTTTAACTATCAATCAAAGCATAAAAACACAAACCCATTACTTAATTACGAAAAAAACATAAACCCTGAATCAGTAATCCATAAGTTGATCATTGATGTAACTTAAATCCATAAACCGAAAAACATACCTGTAATTGACCGGATAAAGAGATGTTGATTTAGGACTTTTTTGGTCAGCATATTTCTTTTGTGTCGTATCATGTATGATTTTAGGTGCCAGTTTTTTATTTAGGATTTGTGTAATGTAAAGAAGAAGAATGAAAAGTTTATTTTCAGTGAATGAGTCATGGGCTTTATTTGAGGACACGTATATTCCAGATGGAAAGGAAACTTATGATAGAAGGATGATGATGAAACTTGTATTCATATCTTCATTAGCAATCCCAATTTTGGGCCTCAGATCAATGGACTGTTCGTTATAATCGGGCCTATATTATATGAATATTTTAAGTAGAAGGTTAAAATAATATAGTTTGATAGTGGCTTGTGCCATACTATCTATATAAATAACTGGCTGAATGACCCGAGCCAAAAGACAGCAAACCCTGGTAAGCAAACCGACCCGCCGAGAAAAAGTATTTTATTCGGCAAAAGCAGTGGCACAAAAAAGAGTATTTTATTGGCTGTTGGGCACTGTGCCATCGTGCCATGTATTATATAGTGAATGTTAGTGTAAGAGTTAAAAAAGATTTCCATTAGCATGTTATGTATCAATTCTTATTATTTGTGTTTATTGGCATGTGTATCAAAATAAATAATCAATACCGTGTCAGAATAAAAAAGTAGTCAAAGATGATGAACGAGTGATTAATAACTTAATATAGTTTGAATATTAAGGCATGTGGGAGTGGTTGCCTAATACCCTAATATCCTAGGGGTGCCACATCACCTCTATTCAATAAAAACCTTCCAACTCAAAACTACCCCAATACTACCCTAACACTACCCTAACTAGTGAGAGTGGTATCCTAGTACCCGTATTCCATTTTTTTTTTTTAAATACATAAAATCACATACAATATTTAAAATAAAAACATATCATTTCATTAAAAATAACTTTTAATAAATGAATGCTAGTTACCTAAAAATTCAAAGACTAAAATGTAAAATACCAAACTGTAAAGTGAAAAATACCAAACTGTAAAGTGTAAAATACCTAAAAATTCAAGGACTAAATCGTAACATGGTCTTTTTCTTAATTGGCCTTCTTCTTTCTTCATCCAGTACTTGCAGCTGAAAGAATACAAATAACACGTCACTTTTTTCAAATGTATGCATGCTACCCGCTCGAAACCAAACCAAAAAAAAGACAAAAGAAACAAAAAATACAAACACAACACGGGTTCACCATCGGGCTTGGAACTCGATTTTGCTACTCGATCAAGGTACCCGATTTGCTCGGGGCGGTGTACCCGCTCGGGTTCACCAACTCGATGGACTACCCGAGCTTCACTCCTTCCTCCCTAAGTATGGTTGATTAAATATTAACACAATAATTTATTTTTTTATTTTTTTTAAAAGCAAATTCTTTAAATGCTTAAAAGGTACACTACTTATTATTATGTCATGTGTCTCAAAAAAATTTATTTCTCAAAATGCCTCATGGCAAAAGTCACATGAGATAGGTTTGGGATACTCTCAATAAGAAAATAAAAATTGTGCTTCTTACCAATCGCTCGTTCAAAAACTAAATTAGTGAGACTCAGTCGCTCAAGCAATAAAAACACATATAACTTTTTTAGAAAGGGGGAATTTCATATATACCCAAGGAAACTTCAAAAATTACATATTTCGTCAAAACACAAGTTTTTAATAATGATGTACAATGCTATTAAAGTATGCTTTAAAGAAATATGTAATTATTGAAGTTTGGATGAGGATATATGTAAATGCCCCTTTTAAAAAAGTTGCCCACAACCCACTTAAAACGAAAGTCGCGTTAAATCACTTTGAGAAATAAATTTTTTTTGAAAACACGTGGGTAACCACAAATATACCTTCGCCACATTTGTGAAATTTGCTATTTAAAAAAACCGCTTTAGATCATGCCTCGTGGGATGTCATTAAATAGTGTTGACTAATTATTAATTAACCATAGGTTTCAATATAATAACAATATTGCCACTCTATTTAATTTAATCAAAGTACTTACTAGTTAATAAATGTTACTAGTATCTAATACTACATCCGTCTCATATTAATTATCATATTTTGTCTTTTTAATTTTGACATTAAATATTTTTATTTGTGTTATATAATATTTAATAAAAATTATACTAATAAAAAATACATTTAAAACTCAATTTATTCATATATTTTGCATCAAGTATTATATAACACAATTAAAAATATTTAAGTTCAAAGTTAGAAATGAAAGACCTAGAAAATTCAAAGTGGACAGTCAATATGAGACGGAGGGAGTAGTTATCATAATATTATATAACGTGTAAACAGTAAGTAGTACTAACAGGGTACCTGTGCGTTGCAGCGCCTGATACCATGCAATTAAAATATTCAGCGATTTTTTTTTTTAATTTTATATTTTACGATACAATAGATATACATATAACGACAATTTTAATTTTGAATAATTTTATGCAATAACAATATTTTTTTATATAAAAACTATAAATTATCCACGTAATGTTGAGACAATATTGAGTTGATAACTGGTATATTGTAAATGTATGAGGTTAAAGTAGTTTACAATTAACCATAGTCACAAGTTATCATTAAATAATAACACCATAGCGAATTTTAAAAATCACTTACATTATACTCAGAAAATTTAGTTCTCTAAAAACAATGTTTGTTATATTTGTCTCACATAGATTGATGATACAAGTAAAATGATACTTATAAAGATAAAGAAAAACTAAATATTGAAGAAGTCATGCGCTTTACTTAAAAGAGTATAATTATTATTATACAAATATTAAATATATAATTAACAATTAGCAGTCTAGGGGTGAGCATGGGGCTGGGTGGGGGTTTTAAGGGTAAAACCAAAAACCGAACCATAAATTTCGGTTTTTGAAAACTACAAACCGTTTAGTTTCGGTTTTTTCGGTTTCGGTTTTTTGGTTTTTGACATTGAATCGGTTTGGTTTCGGTTTTTATTCAGTTTTTTCTTACTAGAAAACAAGCTATTTTTAATCTTATATAGTGTTTACCATTCTTAGATTTCAAGCAAAAATATTTAAACAAATACTAATAATAGAATAATATCCAACAATCCAAAGCTTCGAAAAAACGTACAAAACAACCAAACATGAATCTAAAATATAAAATGCATGTCTTTGCGGCTTTGCACTTTTACGCTCGCAAAAACATTCAAAGAACACTATTGCTCGAAAACAAAGATATAATATATATTAATATAACATATTTGAATGTATTAATAATAAACAACACTATTACTTTTTTTTTCTAATAGATAAAGTTGCATGTATACTCAAATTTTTAAAATTAAATAGCATATCTCTTATATAGATAAATATAAAACATACATAAAGGTGGGGCGGGACGGTTTTCTCGGTTCGGTTTTTCTTATGAAACCAAAAACCGCCCCAGACATTCGGTTTTTATAAAATTCAAAACCACTACCATCGGTTTGTCAAATGGGGTGGTTTTTTCGGTTTCAATTCGGTTTTTCGGTTTTTATGCTCACCCCTAATTAGCACTTTGCACATTTGCATCCTTTGCTTTGAAAAAATCGTCCAATTTTTATAAAAAAAAGTTTTTAGTTTTTACGTTAAGTTTTATCAACAAAATTCTAAAAAGTGTATATGTTGGTTCTAGAGACACTCTTGCGATTTAAAAATAATTTTTGAACATTGTAATTTATTATGCATTTTGAAACTCTATTGATTTAATAATATCATTTTCGGACGACTTTCATGGGCTAGCCGAACCAACCGGCGGTGACTCCGGCTCCCGATTAAACCCGTTGGTCTGGTCCATTTTTTAAAACCATATATACCATCAACTTGTTTACATATAAATTGTATGAAGATTTGTGTATTTTATTAGTTTGTACAATATGTATAATAACAAGTATTTTCATATTAGGGGTATTTTAAAAATAACATTTATTAGGTAATTATTGTTTTAAACGTTTTTTTTTTTCTTATATTAAATTACTATGTATTTTTTTATAAGATACAAGTCAAATGCTATTTTGGTATTCGATTGTAAGTTTGTTTGAATGATTTTGATAATAAATTGAATTGTTAAACTTTTTATGTATGATTGTTTATGTTTATAATCTTTTTAATCAAATTCTGGGTTGTTTGTGATATAGCGTTTTGAATAAGCATTTCCACTTTTTATGCTCCAATTCCATTCATGTTTCAAGTCATCCTTTTTAACCTTTGGATGAAAGTTTTTTCACTAAAATTTAGTTTTGTTTTGTTTATGGTGGCCATGGTTGCAGGTCAAGGTGAATGAACATCCTCCCAACAAATTATCGAATTCATCGTGATTACTTTCATTTATTGTAAAAGTTTATCAAATTTCAAGTGTGGAGTTTACTTTGAACATCAAGTGTCTGATAAAATATCTGATGAAGTTTTTGATCTTTGATTATTTGTTTTATAAAACACAATGTTTGATTATGGGTTTTTGCTTATGCATTGGCAATGATCATTTGCTAATATTACAAGGTTAAACACAAACACGAACACAAACATCCCCTAATTGTATATGAGGGTGAGATATTGGGTTCAGAAAAGTTATCGATTGTTTAAAGGATTAAGCTAAAAAAATGGCAACAAACTTTTTCAAATGTACCAATTTGGTACGTGAACTTTTTTTTGTTCCACTTGATGTTACATACTTTCACGTTTTGTTTCAATTTGGTACGTGATGATGACGTGTCATATCTGAAAGTGTGACACGCGTCTCCATTTATAACGTGACATGTCATTATCATGTACCAAATTAGAACAAAATATGAAAGTGTGTTACATTAAGTAGAACAAAAATAAGTTCACGTACCAAATCTGTACATTTAAATAAGTTCGTTACTATTTTTCAGCTTAATCCGTTTATTTAACGATCTACAAACTGCCGACAACCTAAACCAAAAGTATGCTACTATATGTACAAGATATAACGCAAAAGATAATGATAGCAGCCGAGGAAGAACAAACATAAGATATCACCATAAATTGGAGAATAAAAACAATTTTAGGGGCCGTTTAGTTAGTGAAAAATTTTCTGTTTTTCTAGAAAATTTTTCGTACAAAAAGGGAAAACTTGAAAATCCAGTTAGTTACACCTTTTTCCAACAATTTTTTTAAAAAAGTGGAATTCTTATTTTCTAAATTTTAACTAAAAGTTTAAAAAACCCATTCTACTCTTCTCACTTTTTTCATTTTCATTTTTCTATACGTCCGTTTTCATCTAGGTTTATACGTTTTTATACGTTTTCATCTGTTTTTATTTGTTTTATACGCTTTTCGTACGTTTTCGTCCGTTTTTATATGTTTTCATCTGTTTTTGTCCGTTTTTATACGTTTTCGTCCGTTTTATGTGTTTTCAACGATTTTCATCTGTTTTTATACGTTTTCATCTGTTTAATAGGTTTTTATATGTTTTCATCAGTTTTATACGTTTTCGTCCGTTTTTCTACATTTTCATTCGTTTTTATATGTTTCATCCATTTTCGACCGTTTTATACTTTTTCGTTCGATTTTGTATTTTTTTATGCGTTTTAATTTGTTTTCGCTTGTTTTTATATGTTTTCATCCGTTTTTATACGATTTTGTCCGTTTTTATACGTTTTCGTCCGTTTTTGAAGGTTTTTATACTGTTTGTCCAATTTTATATGTTTTCGTCCGTTTTTATACGTTTTATAGGTTTTCATCCGTTTTCGTTTGTTTTTATTCGTCTTTGTCTGTTTTTATACGTTTTCGTCTACTATTTTACGTTTTTATACGTTTTCATCCTTCTTTAACTGTTTACATCCGTTTTAGTTCGTTTTGTACATTCTCGTCTATTTTCGTCCGCTTCCATCCATTTTCGTCCGTTTTATGTGTTTCTGTAAGTATTCGTCCGTTTTCGTCCTTTATTTTCGTTTTATACGTTTTTGTATGTTTTCATACGTTTTATCCGTTTTATGCGTTTTTGTACATTTAACTCGCTTTATACATTTTGTACGGTTTTGTACGTTATTTGTTTTTATCCGTCCAAAATCGTATAAAACATATAAGGAAGTACAAAAACGTACACAAAAATACAAAAACTGACAAAAAAGAAAAAAAAAATGGACGAAAATGTATGAAAAGTAACGTATAAAAACGTCCAAAAGCGAACAAAAATGTACACAAACATACAAAAACGGATATAAACGGATGCAAACGTAAAAAAACGTATAAGACATACATAACATTACAAAACGGATGAAAACGTATAAAAACATACAAAAGCGTACAAAAACGTATAAAACAGATAAAAATGGATGAAACCGGACGAGAACATATGAAAAAGTATAGAAACGTGTAAAAACGTATAAAAAATGATGAAAACGTATAAGAATGGATAAAAACGAATGAAAACAGACGAAAATATATATAAATATATAAAACCGGATGAAAACGTATAAAAACATCTAAAAGCGTTTAAAAACGGACGAAAACGTATAAAAACGGTCAAAAACGTACAAAAACGTACAAAACTGATGAAATCGGAAGAAAACGGATGAAGAAGTGTAAAAACGTATAAAACTGATTAAAACGTATAAAAATATAAATAACAAATGAAAACGGATGAAACGTACAAAAATGGATGAAAAGGAAAAAAGATCCAATATGAAAAAAAGTTGATTATAAAAGGAAAATACTTGAAAAATGTTGGCTTAGGATTGTCTCAAGTTACTTGAGTCAAATTAGGGCATTGTGAGCCATTGGATTTGATCCAATGGCTCAAATCAAAAGAACTTCTTTCGATTTGAGCCATTGGATCAAATCCAATAGCTCACAATGCCCTAACTTGACTCAAGCTGTGTTTACAACTTGAGAAAATCATAACCCAAAAGTGTTTCATCTAAACATCTTATCATTTTTTTAAAAGAAAAAAATATATTTCTATCCAAAGGGGTTTTCAAAGTTCTCAACTCTTCTCTAGAGAAAAAAACATTTTCACCAATTAAACTGCCCCCTAATATCTCCAAGTTGCATTTGGATCTCCCAAAACAATACAAAAATAACTATTGAATATACTAATTCTATTCTATGTAGCTAATAAACATAAGATTTAAGATCATTTGAGGACAAAACATTCTTTACATACCAATGGATCAATCTTTACCCTCCATCTTCCCTCAATTATTATTCAATCTAATGGTTGAGATTAATCCAACAATTTAAAAACCCACTTTCATCCATTTTTTTTTCAAATATTAATATCTTTCAAACCGTTAATTGTTAAGCGGACAAAAATATACCATTACGACAAACATTTAATTATCTTTCTATAGATATGCACTTTAATATACTTTTGACAAAAAAAAATTCGTGTTTTTCACGCTTTTTTACATTTTTTTCGTTTTTTTTAGTTACTGAAACTTACATGAAAAAAATCACATGTGATTAAACACTAATTTGAATATCACATGTGATATAGTGTTAAATCACATATGATATTACACTAATATCGCATATGATATTACATATCACATGTGAATATCATATGTGATTTAACACTAATATCACATGTGATATTGCATATCTATATGTGATTTAACACTAATATCACATGTGATATTCAAATTAGTTTTATAATCAAATGTGATTTTTCATGCAAATCTCATATTGGAAAAAAAAGACGAAAAAACGTGAAAAAAATGATTTTTTTTTTCTTTTTTCGAAAGTATATCAAAGTGCCCGTCTATAGAAAGATAATTAAATGCTCGTCGCGATTGTGTAATTATTTTCGCTTAACGCTTAACAGTTTAAAAGATATTTAAATTGTTAAAAATATGTGAAATAATAAAATTATCTCAACTATTGATTTCTTTTTAGATGGAGGATGTTTAGTATGTAAAATAACTCACCTTATAAACATAAAACCAATATCTACAATAATCAAGAACTTAACATTTTTTTCTACAAATTGGACAAAAGTTCTTCTGTTGTAACCATCGATCGATACATCCATGATGATACCAATGTGTACATTTAAGTGCCATGCACATCTGATCGGCTTCAAATTCCTCCTGGCAAATCACACACATCTCTTTGTCATTCTCCAAGAACGTGTTAGCATAATAAGACTCGTAACTTGTTATAAAATCTGCAATAATGTTAACCGAGCGTTGGTCCAACACTAGAGATCCATCCATGAATCTAGCAACGGGTAGTTCAATCCACAATATTGTATAAGTGGCACGTTCACAAGTGAATTCGGATACAATGTCTTCATAGTTTACTTGACATGGAAGGTGAGGGTCCATCATGACTAAGAGATCGAGTTGATCATCTGGTTGTGCATTAACGATGATGAAATGATGGAGATCCGGGATTATAATCCCGTATGGAGACATGGATATCGACATAGACATTCTAATCTATGCGAGTATATTAAACTTTTCGAAGCAAAAACCCTAGAGCTTAAGTTCGAATTATATTGATCGTAATGTATATATATATTTATTGTGTTAAAACTATAATATAGGTGGAGTTATATATTGTTTTGATTACTTGTACCGCAAGAAATAAATACTTTTAGTGGTTTCCTCAATATCGGGTAAAGTTAAAATAAAAAGACAAATATCCGTAAAAAAATATATATATTTTTTTAAATTCTCCAAAGATTGCAAAAAAATTCCACAAGATCGGGTATGTTGGTGCATAAAACTTTTGTGAAAACATTTTTTATAATTTTGAGTTTTGATACGTTTTTTTTAATGCACAAAAAACGAATTTTGATGCGCAAAAAAATTTTAATGCACAAAATTTTCAACTTGTTTTAGTTAGATGCGCAATGTTATTTTGATGAAAAAAGTCCAAAGAAGTTGGGTGCAAAAACTAATTTTTGATGCACAAAAAAACGATTTAATGCGCAAACGTATTTTTTCATAATTGTTTTTCGGAAAAAATATCCACTTTTGGAAAAAAGTTTTTCACAACTTTTTCATGCTCTATCATACCCGATCTTGTGGAATTTTTTGAGAATTTTTCGAGAACATTTTTGAAAAAAAATCTTTTTATATTTTCATGAATATTTGTCTTTTTATTTGATCTTTATCCCCTTAATATCAATCTAAAAGGTTCTAATGGTTATTTTGTATTGAGGTGAGATCAATGACTAACAAAGAAAATAAAAAGAACAAATAACTAAATCCTAGCCTTTCATTTTAATTTCATCCAACGGTAGAGATAAAATCAAAAATAACAAAGAAATGGCAAAATAGTCAATCTAAGGCATTTAATAAAAAAACCCACTTTCCACCCTTTTTTAAAAAACAACATATCTTGTAAACGGTAAATCTTCAAGCTACAAAAAATATACCATCGCGACGAGAAAAAAATCATCTTTCTATAGATATGCACTTTTATATACTTTCGATGAACTTTTTTTTCAAAATTTCGGTCCAGACAAATCACACGTGATTCGTAAAAAAAATCACATGTGATTCTGGTTTTTGTTCTGATTCGTGTGTAAATCACATGTGATTCTGTTTTAATGTAAAAATGAGTGAATCACGTGTGATTCTGTTATTATTTTTTTCTCTATTATGAAAAATGTAAATTACGTGTGATTTAGTTTTTGATGTTATAAACTGAAACATGTGATTCAGTTTTAATCTAAAAATGAGTAAATCACATGTGATTCACTTTAAAAAAAATAATTTACGGTATAATCACATGTGATTTGCGGTAAATCACATGTGATTCGTGTGTAAATCAGATGTGATTCACTTTCAAAAAATAATTTACGGTAAAATCACATGTGATTTGAGGTAAAACACGTGTGATTTACCGAAAATCACATGTGATTTACCATAAATTAACCACATATCCACGTTGACATTAAATATCCCTAATAAACTTATAAACTTAAGAATAATCTTTTTAATACACAAAAAGCTTTTTTGTCTTTTTCAAAACCACATCAAAAAAATATCTCCACCTACATCATATCATCTTTGCCAAAACTAAAGAACATATTTCTATTCTTTATACCACTAAACTTGTTTAGAAGCTACTCAATGATGATAGCGAGCAGCAAAACTATAAAGTAACTAACATTTATCTTGTTTGCTTCTACAGCAGACGAAACGTATAGCAAAAGCGAAAACAAACAAGCCAAGATGAGTTCTAAGGATGGAGTTCCACATTGGAGCGTTTATGATAATATCAAGATCAAACCATCAAATCCCAAAAAAATATCTCCACCTAATCGACTATTATCATAAGTCCATCATATCGACTCTTCCATAAACCGCCTCATCATTTCTAAGCATAATAAGATTTATGAAGATTCTAGACATGTGATCTTACAAATCACATTCGATTTTTAGAGTAATAAATCACATGTGATCTTTAAATTCAAATCAACTTATTCACATGTGATCTTTAGAGTAATAAATCACGTGTGATTCTGTTTTATTTTTTTGCTATGTTATGAAAAAATATAAATTATGTGAGATTCGGTTTTAATCTAAAATTGATTAAATCACAAGTGATTCACTTTTAAAAATAATTTAAGGTAAGATCACATGTGATTTGGGGTAAATCACATGTGATTCGTACGTAAATCACATGTGATTTGTACGTAAATCAAATGTAATTTACCTTTTGTTTATTTGAGTTAAAGAAAACTATAACCATATTCGTGAAAGCCTAAAAATATTGCTAAAGCTAATAAAAGTGTTTCATGTAGTTAAAAAATGAATTCAAATTCTATTCGAAAGTTTGTATCCTTTTCTTTTCTTTATCCAATATACAGTACAGCTTTTCAATTTCACTATTAAATTCACGTAGTAGTGTCTTACAATAGATAATGTATAAAAAAGCTAACCATGGTCAAGTTAAAAATAAAGACACTTGTAAATTGAAAAGAGCTATGTAAAGGACTAGTGTCAGACATATGTTTCATCATCTCCATTTCATTTTTATCATTTGATGTCTTGAGAAAAAAAAATGAAGATAAAGAAAAATGACCATCTATGTTGAGACTTTACGGAGTATAATCCGCACCATCTGTTACACCACCACTCCCTACCCTTCACCAACACCACTAGCCCATCACAACCACCTTCACGCACCACTACCACAACATAACCCACCTCAAATATATCTTCATGCGCCAGCATACCACCACGCAACCACCATAATCCCAACCAATATCATCCTCCAAATCTTCCCCAACAAGAACCCATTCAAGATAACCCAACCGGCACCTCCTTAATCCACCAATCTCCGCCCTAGAAACCACCCTATGCCGCTGCAACAACCAACCACCTTCCGTTACGCGGCAGCGCATGTAATACAAACCCACTTCAGATCATTTCTCATACACAGATCCATCACCTTACGTAACCTAAAATCATCATTTGATAAACCCACTTCGTATAAGACAACTTGTAATGTTTCTTGTGACTTGGGTTAAGTGATTCTTGAATTGCATTTGTTAAGTTTTGAGTTCAGTGGTTTGTGGTGAGAGTAAATGAGAGAGAGTGAGTACAGTAAAATGAAAATTGAAATGAAATGAGGTAGATGATTGTACCCGATCAGTTAAATGTTGTAGTTTTAAATGATATTACAAAAGTGCCCTTTAATAATTAATTATATTAAAATGTAGATTAATCTAGACCTTTAGATTTAAAATAGATGGATGGTTGAGATCTTTTGATTTGATCTTTAGATAATTATTGTTCTGCAATGATCTTTTCTCATTTTGTATTTATCATTTTCCTTTTGTTTATCTTAATTATGCATATCATCCCGAGGTTTTATTGACTTGTTTATTGGACCAAAGGTCAAATGACGAAGCTCATAAAATAAAAAAGTTGTGACAACATCGTAACCATTACTAAAGGATAAACCATACTCTTATTAAGATTAACTTATGCGCATCATTCAACATTGTGTCGATAGCATCGGGTACCGTTGGTGCCATTGTGTTAGTGTCATAGAAAAAGTGATGCAACATCAGTATTTTTTCTTATAACATCAAAATTTATTACATCAAACAAAATACTCATTCTTAATAGACTAGAATACACCGTTGGTCCCTAAACTTGTTCCTGCGCATCACGATGGGACAAATTTGGGCGTTTTCATCGCTGGAGGTCCAAAACATGGGGTTTATATGCCAAACTCGTCCCTTGACCATTAACGCCGAGGTCAATGTTATGTTGTTGAAGGCAAAACCGTCTTTCACTGTAGCGTTCTTTATACAAACCGTTGTACAGTGTTTGTAGTTGTTATATGTCTGTGTAACACGGTTTGGTCGTCAGTTATCATCCATCCCTAAACTATCCTACAAAAACAGTCTTCTACAAAACGATAATCGTTTCAACATGGTACGTTGCTGGTGTGGTAAGCAAGCTATTATTCGCACTTCGTGGACCTCTGCCAACCCAGGGCATCGATTCTTTGGTTGTCTTGTTGAAGTAAGTGCGTCTTAATATTTATTGTATTAGTTTGTTTTCTCAAGCAGCAAAGTACATTGTAACAATGGTGGTTGTTTAATGACTTGTCATAATCATGAATAGCGGTCTTCTTGTCGGTGGATACGATGGTATGATCCTGAAATATGTGCTCGTTCAAGAATGATCATACCAGGCCTTTTGAGGGGGAGAAATGAGCTTGAGGCAAGATTAGAAGCTGCTCAAGGTGATGTGTAGAAGTGGAAGATTTACCTGGTGCTCAGTTTGATATTGTTATTGATTGTTTATGCATTGGGATAACTTTTTAGCTTTTAGGTAATGAGGCGAGATGCATGTTCATTATCTTGAATTGTAGTAACGTTGTGTCCCAGAAGGTTATGAATCTTGTTATTATGATCGGTTTACCGTATGTTTATGGCTTTATGCACATGGTTAAGATTAAAGTTGACTTTTAATTGTCAACATTGTTATGAAGTATTCAGTTTGGTTTGTTTTTGACTTTCAATGCTTTATGGGTATGCAGATGGTTAACAATTTCTTTAGGTTTGACTTTTAATTGTCAAAATTTTTATGAGGTTCTGTTTAGCTTTGGTTACTTTTGATGCAAATTATTCACACATCAAGCTTAGTCAATCTATAAAAATACACAATAATGACATGGTTTCATATTTAATGCAAATGGATATAATTCCAAATGCATAAAATTGCATACTTTTCAAAGCATGAGAACTACAATTAGACACACACACATATATTTTTAGAGTACATAACTTGTCCATAGGAAATAAACTAGATGAAACATTGTCTAGCTAATTAGCATAACAGAATTGACCTATGGTGAGGCCATCATTCTTTCCAGTGCAGCCTGCTGCCTAGTCATTCTTCGTGTAGCAGGCTGGGTTGAAGCAGAAACTGCTTGCACTTCACTTGACTGCTGCTGAGAATCAGACTGTGATTGATTTGTTGCTGGGATTGACATTGGGATTGCTCATTCATCCTGGGATCGGCAATTGCTTCATCTTGATTTTGCTGGGATTGAGAGAGGGATTCATCTTGTATCCTGTGATCTTCTGTTGCTTCATCTTGATGTTGTTGGGATTGAGACAGGGATGCATCATGTATGATGGGATCTTTAGTTGCTTGATCTTAATTTTCAGATTGAACACCACTTCCTTGAACTGCACTAACTTGACTTTCAACAACACATTTACCTTTAGGATGTGTCTTTTTTGCTGCAGCTTTTGTAGGTACTTGTTTGACATTTCCCTTATGGCCAGTTCGACTACTTTCAGCTCCACCATACCCTAGACATGTTTTTCGGTTGTGTCCAGCAATACCATAAGTACTACACTTAACACTCTTCCAAGCCCTTGACAGCTTACCATTCTTCACAATCTCTTCACTTTTAGGAGCTATCCTAACTCTTTTTCTACCTCGTGAGCTAGGTGGCTTTGTTTCGGATTTCGGTGGAACAATCATTGTTGGCACAGTTGATTTTTCCCAATGTTCGCTGCTAGTTATAGGCTAGACATGGTGTTTGTAGGTTGCCTCTCAAGTGAGAAGATAGTAACAAGGATGAGCCCATGTTTCTACAGCTCCTACTTGTTGCCCATTTAAAGCCATATTCCAATTGGTAGCAACAACATGTTTACATGGTAAACCTGTTATCTCCCATCTTCTGCAAGTACAAGACTTTTCTACAACATTAACTACACATTGTTCACCGCATGGTCCACTAACTTGAAACTTAGTTCCCTCATTCCATAAAACATTATACTTAACAACCTCTTTCTTATTACCCTCTAGCATGTGTTGTACAATTGGTGTTAGTAGCCCATCACTCTTCTCAATCACCATAAGAACATGCATTATTCTCTTCATACAGTATTTTCTTATGTATTCTAAAGCTGTAATAATTGGTTTGTTTAAACCCTCAATTATTTTGTCATGAAACACTTGACACATGTTATTAAGTAACACATCAGAAGTAGCTCTCCCTAAAGATAAACAGTAATAAACATGTAATAGTTATAACTGTTTATACTGCGTTAACAAATACAAATTACCTGAAACAGATAGATGACTTACACGAAAAATGTGACCTTGACCAATGGATCAGTGGTATCTTACTTAATCAATCATGGGCTGGTTGATTAAATTTCTTGAAATCAGCCATAGCTTTCTGAGACTGTACAATAGTTGAGGCTGTTGCACATTTCCACAGATGCTCTTTGTAGGCCCTACCTTTCCATTGAAGTTTTATTTTCTCATGAATGCTTCTAATACAAAATCTTTGTTCTGCATCTGGAAAAATATATCTTAAAGCTCCACTTATATCCTGCACAAAATCAAATATGTTTAATGTGTGTTTCAAAACAGAGAGACTTAAATTCATGAACAGATTAAGGGAGTACCTATTGCATGTTAGTAATAAAAGTGATGCTTGAGATTGGCTCAAGTGTTATATCATCGGATAAATGTTGGGAATTATACGTTTGAGTTGATAAGACAAAAAGAATGAAACAAGAGGGACTTAATATGACAAGAAGGAAACCTACAAAAAGATAGAAGGACTTGCTTGCAAAAGAAGTTTTATTTATTAGTCATTTATAGTATTTTGTAAACCCTAATCCTCTAGTATATAAAGAGGACATAGGTGTAGGTTTTATATACAAGTCTTCCAATATGTAGACGTCTAGTAAAGGTGTGTGTGTGTAATCTAGGGCGTGTAGTTTATTGTAAACGCCTAGGTTATTAGTTTAGTTAGTAGTTTAGTTATCTAGACGTGTTCCTATAAACGTCTAGGGTTAGTTAATGGTGAATGAAACCTTGTGTCAATAACAAAGTATCATTTTGTTTATTTCGCTGTGCTTGTTATTAGTCTTTGTTATTGATCCCTAGCTGAGCTTATAAACGATCTTCTCAATTGGTATCAGAGCGGGGAGCTCTTGATATAGGGATTTACAAGGTTTTTCGAAGAAAAAGGTAAAAATTCGAATTTGGAACAATTTTCGTAATACTTCTGTAGGGCTGTTTTCAAGAGGGCATAACTTTTTAGTGAACCGTTGGATCAAGCTACAATTTTTTCTGGTGCATCTCCGTGTATACTTCTAACGTTTAACCGAAGGGATTGTCAATTAGAGCTCTCAATCAAAAGTTATAAGCTGTCGAAGTCTGCTGCAAAAAATGAAAGTTTCGTAAGGTTACTACAACACTGTTTTGAAACGATCATAACTTTTTCGTTAACCGTTGGATCGTGACAAAATTTTAGGTGGACGTTCTCTATATAGCCATCTAACTTTCCACCAGAGGGATATTCGATCTGAGCTTTTATGTGAAAGTACTGTTGTGTGTTTCAAAGTACTGTTCGAGTTTTATGCAAAGTACTGCCACAACAGATGCAAAGTACTGCCACGACAGATGCAAAGTACTGCTCTATCCTTGTCAAAGTACTGCTGTTTATCCTTGAAAGTACTGCTCCTCCTTGAAAGTACTTCCCATTCTTGTAAAAGTACTGCTCTGCCCGTATAAGTTGAAAGTACTGCTCGTTGTTTCAAAGTGCTGCTACTACTTGTTCGACATTGGTGAATATTCAATTGTCATCAGTGGAGTATTATTGGTCTATTTTTTTTTATGGTGGGATCATGGGTCTCTAATATAATAGGCTTGTTTTGGTATTGAGGGGAAGTTGAGCATAATAATTGTTATGGATTTTTGGATGGTTTACACACACAAAAGAGTTGGTTCACACACACAAGGAGTTTGGATTTTTGTTCTTAAAAGATTTTAAAAAGCTCGAAGTTGATTTTATTAAAGAATTGATTACGAAGAGGATTATTTATCACTTATTTGAAGGTGAAGTAGAATTACTTGGATACGTGTTTTATTATACCTTTTAGCAGGAGGTAACTTGTTCGTACGTTTATGTTGTGGCTAAGACTTGGTAAATCTAGAAAGTAGGGTTTGCTATCACTTAAAGGAGTTACGTTGTTGTGCTCAGTGTCTCATTGAAGATGAGGATTTTATCAAGAGATCGAGGTCTACTCATATATCATCAGGTATGAGTTCATAGTCACGTGGTTAGTACAAGACATAAGACGCGAGTTTGGGATGTTCTACTTCAGCATCAAATTGGTTATACTTAATTTTATTCATTAGTAATCATTACATGGAGCTTACAGATTTGAAGAATCATTTGATGTTCATGCACCACTCAAGGGGAAGTGTTTGATTTTTACTACTGTTGATCATTATTCCTACTAGTAGTTGGAGTTTTCTACTGTTTTGGATTCATTTTTAGTAAGCATTTTGGTGTTCTTCATGGAGGGCAATTCGAAACATTGGACGGCTTAGATTGGAAGTATGATATTGGTTCGTGGTGGTCAAGATCATTATTTGCATACGTTCCCTATTTGGATAATAACAAAAAGGGGAAGAGATGTTTGAGTGGCATGGCATGGATTAAGGGGAAGACAAAGGAAGACATACTTATTTCATTCATTGTGAGATCCCTAATCTCAATTTCCCTACTTCGTCTAGGGAAGTTCGTTCAAGAATGGTTTTGTCATTATCAACTAGGGGAAGATTGTTGGGAATTATACGTTTGAGTTGATAAGACAAAAAGAATGAAACAAGAGGGACTTAATATGACAAGAAGGAAACCTACAAAAAGATGGAAGGACTTGCTTGCAAAAGAAGTTTTATTTATTTGTCCTTTGTAGTATTTTGTAAACCCTAATCCTCTAGTATATAAAGAGGACATAGGTGTAGGTTTTATATACAAGTCTTCCAATATGTAGACGTCTAGTAAAGGTGTGTGTATGTAATCTAGGGCGTGTAGTTTATTGTAGCGCCTAGGTTATTAGTTTAGTTAGTAGTTTAGTTATCTAGACGTGTTCCTATAAACGTCTAGGGTTAGTTAATAGTGAATGAAACCTTGTGTCAATAACAAAGTATTGTTTTGTTTATTCCGTTGTGCATATTATTAGTCTTTGTTATTGATCCCTAGCTGAGCTTATAAATGATCTTATCAATAAACAATGAAGAAACCAAGTCCATGATCCTATGTTTTCTGATTCAGTAAAAGCATAAGCTAAAGGGTATATACCATTGTTGCTATCAATTCCCACAGCTGTCATCAGTTGACCATTCAAAGGACCAAGAATTGGAAAAGCACCCAGCCCCAACAACGATCTCCCACACGCTTTAAATCCTTCCTTTAGTGCACCTAAACAAACATACACTCTCTTGAATTCTTTCGTTGGAAGAGCCTCATCTGCAGGTCGTTCCACATTCATCACAACTGTTGTAGTAGGGTTTGTCTTCTGCAACTCTTGAACATAATCTCTCAACATGGTAAATTATAGCTTGAATTGACCCCTGATGGCTGTTATTGTTAAGTTTTTGGCCCTTAAAACCTTCTGCAAGGACACTTCAAGCTCGTATTGGTTGGTAAGTTGATTATGCACAGACTTGACATGAACCAGTGGATTGGTTTCAATTTTTGTTGTAATTTGCTTAGAGATATAGTTAAGGTCAAAAGCTCTGAGTGCCCTCGATTGCAAACAAGTGTGTTGCTCATTATATGTTCTGACTGACCATGTACCCGTCTCACCATTCCTGCCGACAAAAAATAGCCATGGCCAGAGTATTTGTAAAGGGTCCTTTTTGCCAGAAAGCAATGCATTTATACCCCTTCTGGCTAATAGACTTCTAGATGGGCCTATATCCAGTCCAGGACCTTCACTTGGGCCTGAAAGTGGAACACAGCCCTTACATCTTACCATTATTCTTGTTTTGTCATTCTTCACAAAAAACAACTCCCTCCTAGTTTCTATTGAATGCTCTCTTACCTTAGTTTTGACATCCAGTGCAATAGGAAAGTCTTGACCAGATAAGAAGAATGTATTATAGACTCCATTTGCAAAGTCTGCCTGTCGGTAAGAAACATACTCACTGCAAAAGACATCATCAACCATCACAGGTAAATCATTTTCCAAATGCATGTCATCACTTATATTACTGGTTGTTCTTGCTTGACCTAACTCATTACTCTTACCTACTTGGACCATAGCAAGTTGTGCATCATTCTCCTGACAAGTATTCGCTTCATTTGCTTGAATTGAATCATCAACTGCATTGCCTAAGTCACTAGTGTCACTCACTCTTAACAAAGTAACATCAACAACAGGATCCTATTCCATGTTATTGGCATAAACAGATGCGCATTCTACTTCACCTAAATGATTATCCTGAGTCAACTGAAATAGATTTACATCAACATCAGGTTCCTCAAACCTGTTATTGACATCAACTAGTGCTCTTCCTACTCTTTCTAAGTGCTTCCACTGAGTCACTCGGAACAAATTAACCTCAAAATTATCAGGCTCCTTAATAGCATTCTCCTCATCAATAAGTACTAAAGCACGCTCACTGTTATAAACACGTTGGCTAGCAAATGATGTGTCTAGGGTGGAAAATACAAGCTCAATGTTTGGCAAATTGCTAGATTCACCAATATTATTGAGGTCCATAGGCACTTGTGTAAGTTGCATAAAAGGATCTAGTGCAGGTTCATTATCAAGATCATCTAACACCAATCGTCTAAAACAAGATTGAATAGCAACACTAGTAACTTTTCTCCTATTTTCATCCATCTCCCAAAAGACAATCTTAATAGATTGTGGGGACATTTCAGACAGCTCTAATCTTGTCTTACCTATTTCCACATACACATCTATCAACTTATTGTCTTTGACAACATCTTCCAACAACTCAACATTAGCAGCTTCACGCAAACTAAACATCCCGTCATCCAATGTACAACCAGGCTTAAGAAAGTAGAAATAATTGGTTTGTCCATTCTCATAACCGATTTGGGTCATGAGAGCATCCATTTCATCAACGGATACCTCTTTTATTTCCACATAATCAACAAGGCATTCCTTGCCTCCTTGATATATTCTACCTGGAAAGTATTTGAATGTACCTTCATAATGGAACCTCATGCTAAAGGATCCTGGTTCATCCGATGTATAAAAAATGTACAAAAACAATGTTATGATAAAGTTACCTAAAAGGGGAATAAGTTAAACAATCGTACTAACATATGATTGTAATAGACTATAACCAAAAAATACTTACCATATCTCATGATTGCAGCTTTTTCCTCAATTTCATGGTCATCAAAGAAAGGACATTCTCTAATTCGCCATAGAGTAAATCCAAGGTTGGTGTTTGTTATTTTCTTACTTAGATTATTTGATTTGATGATTGACATTGCATTAGGGTTTTTTAGGTAGGCTTCCAAAACAAGTTTGGGGATGAGCAATGAGTACACAGCTTAGTTATACTATACATAATGGCAGGAAATTAGACAAGACATCTGCTATAGTACATCAAGGTAATAAGACGATTGTACCCTCAACAGTAAAAGGATAACGGGATTTTATGGAGTATAACGGAACGTTGACCTCAGCGTTAATGGTCAAGGGACGATTTTGGCATATAAACCCCATGTTTTGGACCTCCAGCGATGAAAACGCCCAAGTTTGTCCCATCGTAATGCGCAGGAACAAGTTTAGGGACCAACGGTGTATTTTAGTCTTCTTAATATAATAAAATTTCTTATGCCATAAGACGCTTATAAACATCAAAGGTTCTTTATTTATTTTTGACTAAAATACACCGTTGGTCCCTAAACTTTGTCATACGCTTCGCGATGGGACAAAACTGGGCGTTATCATCGCCGGAGGTCCAAACCTTGGCCTTTAAATGCCAAACTCGTCCCTTGACCAGGATTGGCATAGTCAACTTTAATTTTCTGGATTTCCTTCGAGGGTATAATAGACCATTCACATTTTTGACCCAGCATAGTTAAAATGTAACCCAACCTTCAACCATATTTTTATCGGCAACGACCAACATTGGACCCTAAAATACAATCAACACACATTCTACCCAAAGCAAAAAAAAAACAATAATGGCACAAAACGATAATGGGAAGGCTTTGTTAAGTTCATTGAGGAAAGCAGACTGCCCAAATGAAAAGGGTTTAGGTGTTAAGAAGGAGAAGGATGAGGCTGACATCGTGTTATCAAAGGTTAACGATTTGGGAGAAAGGATTACAAATCTTGAAATTTTGTTTAAATATCTTAAGGAAAGGAAGGAAAAGAAGGAAAAGGATGATAGGGAGAGTTGTGGGTCTAGCTAAGTGTATGTTTAGATGATAGTAAACATTTGTAGTTCTTGAGAACATGAAATCGATGAATAAAAAATTGGCTTCTTATTTAAGTAATTGTGTTTGGTTGTGCATTGTATCTGCTTGAAATCGTTTTGCATTTCTTAATAGGTTTGACTTACCCAAGTCATACCACAATAGTAAGTTACAATTTGTTGCCTTTCATAAGTTTGTTTGACTTGGGTAAGTCAAAATTCAAGATGCTACAATACACCATTGTCAATACATTATTGTTTACTGCTAAATCGTTTGCATTTTCAACACATATTTTTAAACCACTGCCTTTGATTTTGCTGATACGGGGGTGTTTGGTTTTGCTGTAACAGCTTTTGCTGATAAAAGGGGCTGTTTGGTTTAACTAATACAAGGGGATGTTTGGTGATACATTATGATTTAGTGCTAAAGTATTTGCATTTTCAACACATATTTTTAAACCATTGCCTTTGCTTTTGCTGATACAAGGGGTGTTTGGTTTTGCTGATTCAAGTTTTGCTGATAAAAGGGGCTGTTTGGTTTTGCTGATACAAGGGGATGTTTGGTTTTGCTGATACTAATTAGACTAAAATACACCCAATATCACAATACAAGAACAAATTAAATACATAAAACTTAGATGATATTTTATCATTAATATAGTCTGTTAAAGATCATAAACAACTACATCAAACCAAGACCAACAACTAAACAAAAGATCCAATTTACATACCCTTTTTACCAACCTATATTTCCAAAACTAACACCCAAAAGACCGCATTTATCTACCCCCATGAAAAACCCAAAATTCAGGCATTATGTTCAGCCATTTTCTTAACAAAATCTTCGTTGAAACGAATAGCTTCATCAGTTTAACCAAAAATCTGTATGAGTTGAACAAGTTGGTGTGTGTGCCTCGACTGGATTTTCGTCAGCGCATCCACACAGTCAAGCGAAATTCCCAGAGCTCCCAGAGCTTCATTCTCTCGATCAGCTCCCTACGCTTCATGATTCCTCTCTTCAGATGATCAATGCACTGAAAAACTAGGTTTTTCAAAATCCCTTCTTGTGCAGCCTCTTGTTCAAACCACACAGCCATACGATCATTCAACTTTGATGAACCAGCAACCTCCATGAGTTCATTCAAAATGGGGAAATCTTCCATTGGAAATTGTTTGTGTGTGGAAAAAGTGGTGGATGGGTTTATCGGTTGGTGTGCACAAGTTAATAGCGTCTCCGGTAAGAGACGGTCAAGGGTCTAATAGTGATTTTTTTTTCACACTCGGTCCCTGAATTTGTCTTGGTTGCCGTTGTCATACTTAAAACTCCCGCCCAATAATCACTGTAAAATACACAATTGGTCCCTCAAGTTGCCAAGTTACGTATACTACAACTTAGTTGAAGATTAAACAACACAAAACCATTAGAAGTTTGACTTTGTTAAGTCAAACTTCTAAAACATATCAAATTATCAATAAACTCCAAAACAAATATTGAGTAATGGTTTTGCAATTTTGACTTTACAAAGTCACATATTTGAGTAATGGTTTTGCAATTTTGACTTTACATAGTCAAAATGCAAATACTACCTATAAAATAGCCATTCACCATTTTCAAGTATTGACTAACTAAAGTAAACTGGAAATGCAGTTTTACTTGCTACAATCAAATTGAAATGGTAAATAAAAGTTTGACTTTCGAATGTCAAACTTGCATCACCTACAATACGCACAAACAACAACATATGAACAAGCTAATTTTAAGCAAACCATATAAACAAATACTGTACCAAATTACCAAAACTATTTTGCAACATTAATTGTCATAGGGTATTCAACCCATACATAAACTACAACCACTCAAAGAAATCTACCACGGCTGTGGGGGAAGCTCGGTGGAGTTTCAACAGCTTCCTAGCCAACTCCCAGTTGTTCTTGATATTTTCATTCCCATCATGACTCCTATCGCTGACCCTGATATTGATTGTCTTTAGCGACCGGGAACACGCAAGTATAAACATTATTAAAGTTAATTCATGCTCTGTTCTAGGAAAAGCTCGAAACACCACAGTCTGTAGCTGGCCATGGCTGAATGTGTTTCTGTCTACAACATTGGGAAAATTTTTCAAAGGTAGAACACTAAGCGTGTTTGCAGCCTGAAAAATCAAATAGTGTTGAGAGATACACAAACATGGCAATTTAGGAATTTTTATTTGCTACATATGCATTACTCCAAAACACTTACTCTGGTATCCATCATTTTCAAATTCGGACATCCACGAATCATTTCAATGATGAACGATAACATAACAATATTCCCAAAATCGACATGGGACAGCTTAAGGTTAATCAGGGATACAAAGGGCACATTCATCCTATAATTATCTTCCCGTATTAACTACAACAAGTTTTAAAGATTAAATGTCATTACTGTTACACATTTCTTTAACATTGTAAAATCATAAGTGTAAAACTCAAATTGTTCTTACCGTGCAATCATCAAAATCCAATGTAAGGGTTTCAAGATTTTGAAGTCTTGTCAGGTGAAAGATATCAGATGTTGTGATTGTCGTCACAACATTATAACGACCGAAACTCAAATCTAACTTCCTCAAATTCCTAACTTTTGCAATATCCCATATTCTCATCTCGTTTGTACTAGGACGATTCATTTTAAGAGACTCAAGTGAAGGACAACCAGCAATAAAGTCCCAAACTGTACCGCTTAGAAAATTGACATGAATCAATTCTAAGCTCAGTAGATTTGGAAAGCCATGAAAATATTCCAAACTAGCCATACGACAAACATGAAGTACCAGATGTTTAAACTCACTACGAGAGTAAAGTTGGGTTGGGAACGTAACTGGGTCACCATACCAGTTTGTAATAATCAGCTCCTCAATTCCATGCTCAGCCAAAAACAAAAGCCACTCATGAATCTCTTCATAATGAAAGTTGTCTATTCCAAGCATTGATCTTGGCTCAACAGCGAAGACAAACTTTATTATTGGACCCTTAAGCCGATTTAAGAATCTATGATAATGCTACACGCGTCGTTCGGGGTCAAAGGAACTTCCTTTTCTTTGAGCAAGTTTTATAACACCCTAGGCAGTGAACCTAATCGTTGTAGTGTAGTATTAGGGTAAGCCACGGGTATTGATATCGTTCTCTAGGGGAATAGGAATGCTAGTGAGAAGTTACTACGCTAAGGTTGGGGTTGAGGAAGATTATTTTTTATCTTTTTATGTTTTTTAGAAAATGGAAATTACGAATCTCGGGGTTTGGATTTGGGGGTTGGTATTTCTACCGATTACTCTAATTGTCTAATTATCTAATCTAAGGTGTATGTAGTCTATGTCTAATTATTGTGTGCTCGTATGATAGTTTAAAGATGTGTTCACTTAGGTTTTATTACTCCTTAATTATCTCCTATTGATGGTTGAATTGTCACGTCCTTATTCTTAATCGCGTTGTGTGTCTAAAGTCGTAGGGTATGCATTTATCCCTAACTCTTTGAACTTACCAAAGGGTCTTGTCTACAAAAACCTCTAGGAATTATAAACTCTAACTCTAAGGTACTCTTTGGGTGGTTTAGCCTACAACCGCTCTAAGTGTTATAGTCTAAGGTTCACAAAGATTAATCAAGCATTAATTACACAACGAATGACCTATCGCATTACTAGATCATTAAACAATTAAGATAAGAGACAACCAATCAATATTCAATAATTAAGTTTCATATTCCCTAAGCAAACACACAAATAAATTAGCCGGACATGGAGAACATGCAAGCATACACACAAATAATTGAAGACATAATTGAATTAATGAAGTAAAACACTTATCTTGATGTAAGTTAGGGTTTGGAACCCTAAAATACTGTACAAGACAGCCTTGGTTCGGTTTAGGATTTTACTCCAAAAGACTACCCACTAAAACTGAAAAATTCAGATTCTATATATAATATTACAAGTGCGACGGCATCACCTTATTAGTTGAGACGCCGTCGGGTCGCCGTCATTAGGGTTTCGTCTTGGCCACGTTAGTCTTGTGACGGCGTCACCTTGTGCTTGTAACGCCGTCCCCTTCAGTCTCTGACGCCGTCTGGATCAAATCTAGGCCGTCTGAGTTGCGACGGCCTACTCTTTTAAAGCCTGACACAGTCACTTGAAAATAAGCGATTTGGCTACTGTCCCATCACAGAAGTGCTCCAACGGCGTCGCAGTTAAGCAGTGACGGCTTCACCTTGTATTTCAGCAGCTTGAGTGTCTCGATTCTTGACTTTGGCCATTTTCTTCGTATATCCGCGCCTTTTCGTCCAAATAAGTGCCATTACAGCAATTTGCCTTCAAGAGACCTAAAAAGTGAAAAGGAACGATATTAAGTAATAACGGATACAAAAGTGATCAAATAAGGGCTTAAACGACCCCTCAAAAAGGTACATTTTAAAACCTTATCAAATATCCCTACACTTGGTATTTGCTTGTCCTCAAGCAAATGTGCTTTTAGCCAATTAATTTATAAGTTAGGGGTCATGAAGCATTGGTTTAAAACAGTCCACAACACATATAAGCCTCGCAAAAGTCATTACAAGCACGGAAATTACATACTAGCACCTCACATGGGGTGTTTGGATACTCACATCTCTCGGGTGTATATGAAATATATCAAAGTGGAAATGGAAGATAAACACTCATTAACCGGTCCTAGTACATAGATTACCATAGGCTTGAGAATAGATCAAACCTCCATCGCTTTGGCGTAAGCACCTAGGAAAGACTATCAAAGAGGTCTTTAAAGGGTTGTAACGTTAGGCTTACGGTAGGGAAACAAAGGGTTTGGTGGGATAGGCTATTTAGTGGTGGCAAGTCAAAAATCTCTATGTTACAAGCATACGAAGAATGGCGTTGCTAAGCCAAGACTCGACACTCTAAACTCTAGATAACTGAAACAAACAAACAAAAATTTAAAGATAGATGTAGGATGGTAGCCCGTATTTTTTTAACACTCTTTTTTTTTTCTTTTCTCTTTTTATATATATATATATATTTTTTTTCATACACTTTTACTCTACCATCCTCTATGGTAACATCAAAATGATAGGGATTTATAGGCACATCCCTACACTTGAGTTTTTATTACTCTAACACTAATTTGACCCGAATTGAAAAGATCAAAACACTTGGGGTATATTATTACGCGAATAAGGGAATTTAACGTTCCCTTCCAGTCATTAAACTTTAACTTTTCCCATGAGTCCCAATCGTCCCAAAACTGTGTACAAAGGATATGACTCGACTTAGCAACTCATGCAAGCAACTAGATAATTGAACTAAGGGTTTAGGGTGATAACATTAATGCACTAAAAGTGAGTGCATACAGGGTAGGCTAAGGCGATTTGGGTGTATATTTGGGGGTGGGGTGTAAACAATGCTCTTTATTGATATTTCAGAAAAACCAAAACATCACGAGAACCGCGAAAAGGATAGGCTCTGAGGGGTTAACTAGAGGTATCGTGTACTAAAGATGAGTACAACGCAAAGGTGTGGGGGAATTACTCAACCGAGGTGGAAGAAGTAATTATATTATAGGTATCAAACAAGGGTTATCCTAATGCCTCTTATCATTTAGTTATTCCTAACTACACAAGTGTAGTCTTACTAGCGATCTCAGGATGCATCACAAAACAAGTTCTAGAATCTATAATACTACCAGTTCACACACTAAGCATTAAAGATGAATGCTTTAATTCCTACTAATCTAAGGGTGATCCTCACATTTTGGGTGGAATTTAAGTGGTAAAGGGTTTTTGTGCTAGTCATATAACTTCCTGTCCATGAGATGCTTTTGTTAAGACGAATGGCCCACTCCTATATGTCATGAAAAATTAAGAATTTGGTGCCAAAATTACCCTAACCGACATTTTCTCATGGTTTATTACACAAATACAATTGGACAAAGCAAATACTCAAGGATAAGCATAGTTTCAAAGTTCCCATTTTATTTTCCCTCCCTACACTTAAACTGAACATTGTCCCCAATGTTCCCCGAAAGTATCAAAGTTATGATAATGAAAGGTAATTAAAAACGAAAGAAACTAATACTCCCCTGATTATCTCGGTAGGATCCGTGTGTGAAGTAGTGGTTAAATCTTTTCCAAGAAGAATGTATGCGTGAAAAGCCCCTTCCAATCTTATGTAACTTCTTCTTGATAAATTAAACCTGCACACTTGAAGAAAACAAACGAAACCTTCGCGTAAAATCGGCGGTAATATAATATATATAAGACTCGACTAAACTAGGATATAATGCTTGTGGAATGGATGTTTACAGAATTTCTGGAAAATTAAGACCTGGAAAATTCCAAAAATTTATAAGTAGCTCAGAAAACGAGAAAAATGTAATCTGTTGTTTTTACTCCTTCTTGACGCCGTCAGGTTTCGCGATCCAGCGCCGTCAGGTTATCTGACAAAAGCTGGTCGCGATTTTCTAGAAAAATTCGGAAAATTTACATCTTTAGAATCTGGAAAAATTTACTGCAAAACATCCATTATGACTCGATACAAGCATTTGACTCGAACAAACACACATATATATCTTTTAATTAATTGATATTCTTATGCTTACGTTTCTTTTGAAAACGTGTGTAATCCTCCCTACACTTATCCTTTATGTAAAATACCTTTATATGCAATTAAGACGAGGTTAAAAATAAAATAAAGCATTTTTACAAATTTAAACATGAGATTAAACAATCAATAAAAGATATATGACACTAACAAGCAAATAATTAAGCATGGGTTGCCTCCCACGAAGCGCTTTTCTTTATTTATGAGTCTTGTAGCTAGACTCGTAGTCGTGCTCCTATGTAACTTCATTACCGTCATCTTCTTCCTCATGACGGTCTCTATTGGGGGATTCCAGGTTGTAGAAGTGTCCTATGATACACCTCTCTAAGAGTTCGTCCTCTCCCCACTCGGTCCTATATTTTGGTCCTAGGTTCAAGCAATCCTTATAGAATCCGAAAATTTTAGCCATAACATAATCTACTCCTTTTTCTTTATCCTCCTCATTCCTATAATAGACCGATAGTTTAAGTTCCTTTTCATCATCAGAGAGTGATGAAAACTTCTCAATCTTAAACGGCATTTGGTAAGCTATGTCATCGGTCTCATCCTTGAATCGCACTATTCCTAACGAGGGGTCATAGGTCATCCCGGTGCTTTCTATGAAAGGTTTTCCTAGAATAACGTGGGACAAGCTAGGATCTATGGCCGTACTAATATCATTCACAATTATGAAGTCCGTAGGAAACGTGAAACTACCTACATAAACGGGCAATCCCTTAACTCTACCAAGAAAATTGCACCTAACCCAAGGATTATTGGGGTCTTGCCTAGTTGGGATAGGCTTCTTCATTACCCAATTGTAGTAGGTGCTAGTCATTATGTTGATTGGGGACTTGCGATCAATGTAGGCCTTTGCCACAAAAAGGTGTCCTATGCAACATGGTATGTTAAGATTCCAAGGGTTCCCAAACTTGATTCTAGGGCTTTTCCTAACATACATGTGACGGAGGTCACGCACTAAGTGAGGGTGGCGAGATAGTTCTTCTTCCGTAGGAAACTTATTGAAATAGTCATTGTCTACTTCATCCACTTCCTCGGTTGTTTCCTTAACCTCAAGTATCATCTCATGGTTTGCTTCATCATTTGTTCTATTAGGTTTCACTAAGGCGATGGTATTGGCGAATTGAACGTGCTTAGCTAACTTACTTGGGTCCTTAATCTCTATACCGGAAGGCTCGGGGTTGAGATAGCATTAACCTTCCTATCACTATTGGTCATGGCTTTCAAAAGGTTATCTATCTTCCTATCCATTTCGGCTTGTTGTTGGTTAAAGCAGGTCCGAGCTTAGCTATTTGGGCTTCTTGGGATGCGACTAGGTTTTGAAACATCTCTTCTATGTTTTGTTGGGTAGGGCCATGAGATGGGGGCCAAGAGAAATCATTGGATGTGAATTCTTTGGTTTGTCCCCAATAGAAGTCGGGCTTGCCTTTCCATGCCTCTCGGGTTTCATTGAAATTTCTAGGTCCGGGTATTGTAGGGAATCTTCCTCCCGTTCCATTAGCTGCGAGGATACGTAGTCAACGGAAGCATGTTTGGGGGATCGGGTGCAAGTGCGCGTGTCACTATACGGCTCACACGAGGAAGAAACTTTGTTCACATGGCGTGAAGACCTAGGATTTTCTTAAGAGCTCATTAGGAATTTTACTTGATCTTCAAGCTCGATCATCCTACGATCGGAAGATTGTGAGTCAATGGGAGGCAAGGAGATTGCCTTAACGGTTTTGGGCAACTCACGGGGGTCATTCCAACTTTTGTTGTCATTGAGGGCAAGGTCCTCTATTATGCCCCATGATTCTTCCGCGGTGAGATCACTATGTTTTCCACCGGCCGCTTGGTCAATGGATCGCTTTGTGAGGAAGTTGACATGATCATAAAAGATTTGGACTTGGAGCCAAAGATCAATGCCGTGATGAGGGAATTTATGAAGTAAGTCCTTGAATCGGGTCCATGCTTCGTAGAGTGATTCACCTTGACGTTGTTGGAACATCAAGATGTCATTCCTAAGCTTAGTGGTTCTCCCCGGTGGGAAAAATTGAGCAAGGAAGTGAGAGGTGAGATCATCCCAACTTGAGATGGAGCCGGCGGGAAGTCTCTCAAGCCAATTACTAGCTTGGTCCCGTAGAGAGAATTGGAAGAGACGCACTCCCGAGTAGTAGCATCAAGGTCGATGGAATCGACAATTTTAAGGAAATCCCTTAGATGCTGATTTGGATCTTCCGAACGAAGTCCATGGAATGCACATCCGTTTTGCACCAACCGGATGGTGTTGGATCGCAGGGCCGTAGTTTGCGCTTGGTCGGGAAGCTCAATGGTGTTCCTATAGCCTAGGTGGCTTGGTCTCGAGTATTCACCAAGAGTACGGGCTCTTGGCGGGTCAATTGGTGGTGGGTTGATGAATGGTGGTGGTTATCACCTTCCATGATGAAAAGTGATGGGATTACGAACAAAGGTCACGAAGAAGGGGATAGACTACGAGGAAGCTAAAATGAGAAAAATTTACTTGATAGGAATCAAGCAAAGAAACCTAAGCGAGGTGGACTACTAACTAGCTATTCTATTCCCCGGCGGCCAAAAACGTTGATAACGCTACACGCGTCGTTCGGGGTCAAAGGAACTTCCTTTTCTTGGAGCAAGTTTTATAACACCCTAGGCAGTGAACCTAATCGTTGTAGTGTAGTATTAGGGTAAGCCACGGGTATTGATATCATTATCTAGGGGAATAGGAATGCTAGTGAGAAGTTACTACGCTAAGGTTGGGGTTGTGGAAGATTATTTTTTATCTTATTATGTTTTTTAGAAAATGGAAAGGTACGAATCTCGGGGTTTGGATTTGGGGGTTGGTATTTCTACCGATTACTCTAATTATCTAATTATCTAATCTAAGGTGTATGTAGTCTATGTCTAATTATTGTGTGCTCGTATGATAGTTTAAAGATGTGTTCACTTAGGTTTTATTACTCCTTAATTATCTCCTATTGATGGTTGAATTGTCACGTACTTATTCTTAATCGCGTTGTGTGTCTAAAGTCGTAGGGTATGCATTTATCCCTAACTCTTTGAACTTACCAAAGGGTCTCGTCTACAAAAACCTCTAGGAATTATAAACTCTAACTCTAAGGTACTCTTTGGGTGGTTTAGCCTACAACCGCTCTAAGTGTTATAGTCTAAGGTTCACAAAGATTAATCAAGCATTAATTACACAACGAATGACCTATCACATTACTAGATCATTAAACAATTAAGATAAGAGACAACCAATCAATATTCAATAATTAAGTTTCATATTCCCTAAGCAAACACACAAATAAATTAGCCGGACATGGAGAACATGCAAGCATACACATAAATAATTGAAGACATAATTGAATTAATGAAGTAAAACACTTATCTTGATGTAAGTTAGGGTTTGGAACCCTAAAATACTGTACAAGACAGCCTTGGTTCGGTTTAGGTTTTTACTCCAAAAGACTACCCACTAAAACTGAAAAATTCGGATTCTATATATAATATTACAAGTGCGACGGCGTCACCTTATTAGTTGTGACGCCGTCGGGTCGCCGTCATTAGGGTTTCGTCTTGGCCACGTTAGTCTTGTTCACTGGCGTCACCTTGTACTTGTGGCCTTGTCCCCGGTCTCGGCGCCGTGCGGATCAAATCTAGGTCGTCGAGTTGCGAAGGCCTACTCTTTTAAATCGACACCGTCACTTGAAAATAAGCGATTTGGCTACTTGTCCGTTCAGAAGTGCTCCGGCGGCGTCGCAGTTAAGCAGTGGCGCCGTCACCTTGTATTTTTGCGTGAGTGTCTCGATTCTTGACTTTGGCCATTTTCTTCGTATATCCGCGCCTTTTGGTCCAAATAAGTGCCATTACAGCAATTTGCCTTCAAGAGACCTAAAAAGTGAAAAGGAACGATATTAAGTAATAACGGATACAAAAGTGATCAAATAAGGGCTTAAACGACCCCTCAAAAAGGTACATTTTAAAACCTTATCAATCTAGTAACAAGCCTCCCATCAAACTCATATGTTAAATAATAAAAGAAATCCTCATCAACAATGACATCGGTGAGCAAAGTCCACTTAGACCTCCAGTTTCGCGCTAAACTAGAGGTTCTCACCGCTTCTAACAAAGGCAACCGATTAAAAATGTTAGTGATCACTACATCTGGCATGTTGCTAATACGATCGATCGACATGGTTTTGTTGAAAGTTAGGTTGGTCTTTTGAGTTCTGGAAATGACGATTTAGATTCAGATTTCGATTTTCAGTTTATCATTTCTGGATAATGGTGTATTATGATTAGTAAAGTTGTTTGTTGGGTGGGTGTATTGGTTTGCGCAAAATTAAATGCAAGCGTATCAGGGAAGAAACGGCTAGTAGGCATACTCACAATTGGTCCCTGGGTTGAAGGTTGGTTCAAAAATGTGAATGGTCTATTATACCCTCGAAAGAAATCCAGAAAATTAAAGTTGACTATGCCAATCCTAGTCAATGGGCGAGTTTGGCATTTAAAGGCCAAGGTTTGGACCTCCGGCGATGATAACGCCCAGTTTTGTCCCATCACGAAGCGTATGACCAAGTTTAGGGACCAACGGTGTATTTTAGTCTTTATTTTTTTATTATTTTTTATTTTTTTATTTTAAATAAAACAACACATTAAACGGAAAAATTAAAATTGTACATAACTAAACAAAACTATACATAAAAAAATGACGATACATTGAACAAAAAGTACCATATAGTGATTAGAGTTCAATAAATGCTTCACGATATTTTGTCGAAGGTCGTTGTGCACTTTACTATCCTGAAGTTCTTTGTTTTCCTTTGTTGTATCTTGTATCATTGACCCAAGTACGTTGCATATTCGGTTGTGGAGAAACGTACAACTCTTTAAATTCACTAACTGCGAAATTTTGATCTTTCAATATCGTGTTATGTAATATGATGCAATAATACATGATTCTTTGTAGAGGTTGACTTGTAAAGCACGTGCGAGTTGTTTATAATTCGCCAACAACCTTGTAGGACTCTGAAAGCCCGTTCAATATTTTTCCTTGAACTCTTTTAAACTTCATTGTTTTTTCATCCCTTTCAATAGAAAATGTTATGACAAACGTAGACCATTGAGGATAAATTCCTCCGCTAAATAGTATTCCTTCCGTCCCAAAATAAGTGTCATGTTCTGACTTTTTGAAGTCATACTTTTTCAACTTTGACCTTAAATGTTGAAAAAGAAAGACTTTAAAAAGTCAAAACAGAACATTTATTTTGGGACCGAAGGAGTAACATTTTTTGTATATTTTTTAATTTTCTACAAAGGGAGCTTCCAGAGCTATATACGCAAGAAGGTCATCAAATAACGGTGAACCATATAGAACATTAAGGTCGTTATTTGCCCCCCGAAAGACCGAGATATGCATGCCAAATCCACAAATCATGTGACGCAACGAATTTAAGCATTAGTGTTGGGTATTTATGGTCACATATTTTGAATTTCCCGCGTAAGGCCTTTGGATAGTTTGTCCATTCCATATGAATCAGTGCTCCCGAGCATTCCCGGGAGTCCATGTTTTTCTTCGTTTAATTCATATAATATATGTTGGATATCATTTAAATCAGGCTTTCTCTAAAACTCTTATATGTATAAGGTATATATGTGTTTAGTGAAGTTTTGTAAACACTCACGCAAACAACGTTCACCAATTTGAAAGTACTCGTCAAATGCATCGGGTGATGTGTCATATGTCAATTGGTGTTTGGCCGATGTACATTTCGTGATAGGACTAATACCTATACGACTCGTACAATCCGGTAGCTGTTTAAGAAAAAGGAAGTATTCGGGAAGAGGTTCAATATTGTTTTGTAATATTATTGACTATTTGTTTAAAAAGTAATATTATTGACTATTTGTTTAAAAAGATTTGAATTCATATGATACTTTCGCCTAAAATTCCTCTTCGGGTATTTAGGTGGATTATTTTGGTCGCCAAAATAATCTTCCAATAGGCGTTCTTCCGAAACCTCTCGTTCACGTGGTATGTATGTCTTAATACTAGGATCCCAACTCTCGTCTTCTTGATTACCTAAATTCATGAAATTGTTGATAAGCTTGAAGATACCCCATATACCATTCCGCATCGTCTTGAAACTCAAGATCATAATAATCATAACTGTATGGATCAAAGTTGTTTGGATCCATAGCGGTTTCTTAAAAAGAGAAGTATTGTTGAGATGTCTATGTAAAAGTGTGTGTAAAAATTAAAAGATTAATTAGGTATTTATACGATTTTTAAAAAGTAAAAAATTGGAAAAAGTGGGTATTTTATGCAAATAGATATATTTATACAACCCAATGTCCCAGTTTATTTTTTATTTTTTATTTTATTTTTTATTTTTTTTAACGTTAAATAACGTTAGGAAAAGGGGAAGAGAGAAAAAAAAATGTGATAGCGTGAGCTGGAGGTGATGGCACGAGGGACGAAAATGCGAGTCTCGACTGGTATGTGCTAAAACACATACCATTTCTTTACCAAAATAGACCCAAAATAACCAAGAAAGAGCCGTTTACGCCTAATATTTGCGTGTTTCTTGAGTTTATGCATGTGCAGGTACGGATATGACAAAACAGACAAAGGAAAGCCAAAACCGAAGAAAATCGAGCACGAGAATGAGAAGAGAGCAAAAGCCGATGCCGGGATGCTATTTTATGGGATTTTGATGCTCAAAATCAAATTACGGAGCTTCGGGACATGTTCGGGGAGTTTTCACCTTTTCACCTTCACTTATCCATATTTACACAAGACACCCTTCATTTTGGCCAATTTACACATTACACCTTTAACTTTCACAAATCCTCATTTACCCATTTTATCCTTTTTACCCTCATAAATCCCATTTACACAAGTCACCTTTACTTTTTCATATCTTACACCATTGGTCCTTTTAACTTGCAAATGTTACATAAATGGTTAAAAATGCTAAATGTGTTAATTGCTAAATCCAAATTTGTCCAAGGCCAAAATGACTAAACCAACCCAAAATATTACCTTTTAACACAAAGCCCAAGCCCTTGGCCTGTTTCATTTTTTATCCAAATCCACGGTCAAACAGTCAACCCACACTTACCCAGTCAAACTATTATAAAAAAATACCCCAAACCCAAAGACGCGCCTAAAAGATAAAACCCAGAGTTACTGTTACTCCTTCTTCTCCTTTTACCCTGCTCATCACCATAATTCAGCCTCACTTAAGTATTCTAGAAGACCCTCTGACATGTCTGACAAGGGAATGACACTTGAGATTGCCAAGCTGGCAGAATGGAGAGATTTAATTGGAGCAAACACCTCACCCAAATGATCAAACTGCTAAGATTAGGATTGGTGACAAGAGATGAGATCAAGGGTCAAGAATCAAGCATCGAGAAGCATCCCAAGCTCAAGGCTCAGCTATAAAAACCCTCATTCACCACATATATCACTTGTCCATTTTTCATATATTTAGAGAAATGTTACCTTTAATTTCTGTCAAATTTATTGTCATTTAGTTAATTATAATTTCCTTTTAAAATTTGTAATTCAGTTTCAGTTTATTAGTAACAATTCCGTTTCCATTACTTATCTTAATTTTCCATTAATTGTTAAAATTACTGTTTTAGATTTCAAAATCTGATTGAATAAGCTCATATAAGCTTGTGAGAGCTAATAAGAGCTTATTCCTGTGCTTATGTGCCTTTAATCTCAGTTTTCAAACAAAAGTAAAAAAAAAAGTCAAAGTTAGTCAAAAATCCAAAGTCAAAACGATTTCAGGTTAATTTCTAGTTTATTTGTGTTAAAAGGTTGAGATTAGTGTTAACTTGCTTATTTTGAATCAGTCTTAGTCATAATTCATTAGGTTTATAGGATTAATTGCATTTTGTTAGATTAAAGGGGTGTTTGGTTTATGGTGATTTCCCAACTTAGAATCTGTTTGAGGTGTTTTATCTGGTTGTGTTAGTCTACATTAGGTCCCTGTAGGATAAGTTGATCACATTTAGCATTAGTATTACAATAGAAGTCAAAATTACTTTTGAAAATTCATCATAGTTAGTTTAGGATAATGTAGGTTGCATCAGTTTAGAGTTAGGATTAGAAGTTATTAATTTAGCTTAACTAAGTCTTAGAATAGCTTAATATTCCATTTTCAGTCACTTAGAATCAAATCAAATCCATTAAAGTCAAGATTAACTGTTTTCATAAAAAGTCAAATTAGATTTATTTATGTCCAAATGGACCTGTTCAAGTCCCATTTTATAGCTGCATGAGCTTTTGGTAATTGATAAAAGTCAGTTTTATTGAGAGATTAGTTGCTTATCTTCATAAATCAGTTGAGCTTGTGAATTTGAAACTATTTTTAGTGTTGAAAAATAAGCTAGAACAGTCTCCTTTAGGAATGTTCTGCTGTCACCACTGATCTACCATAGGAGTAGTTTTCTAGTCACTTTTCTGCTTCTCCAATTTAAGCTACTGCTTGATTTCTGGTTCCTCTTATAGGTTTAGGTGTAGGTTAAATCTGTTATGCTCTTATTTCCCTTGTATTGCTTATTTAGATGCTAGTTTTAAGTCTGCAAAAAGCCATCTAACTACTCTTTTGTCCTGCACAAACAGCTTATAGGCCTAAGTTCATTGTGTTTTTGATTTTAGTTTGCTGAATAGTAGTCATCATAGTCTGAAGTTTGGCATAGGAAATCTTGGGTTGTTTATCTAGTTAAATCATATTTTTGTTGATTTTATTTTTAGCTTCTTCATAGCTTTTCTTAGGCTTAAAGTAGACCACTTAGGACTGTTGACTGTTTGCTCTTAGGATCTAGTCATGTGCTTTTTAGCTTCCTGTTTGAGTTTATTTGGTTGTTCACAGTTGCAGTAGGTGTTTTCTATTTTACTTATGCTTATCCTAGCTTATTACAACTTCTGGTAGAGTAATTGTGGCTTGTAGCTTATTCTCTTTAGCTTTCCATAACACTTTCTTTCCTAATTATCATAATCTGCATTCAAAAGTTGTTTTTCTTAATTTTACTAGATTCATAATAGCATTTAGGACTATTCTGTAATGTTTCATATTTTTCCAAGCTTATTTACTATTTTTCTGCATTTTAAAACAGTTTTTAGTACTTTTAATTAGCTTTTATTTGAACTAAATCACAAAATGTCAGAAAAATGCAAAAATAATTTTCTTAGGTTTAGAATATTCAAAAATTGAGAAAAATCAGAAAAATGCAATTTCAATTTTTCCAGATTTTTCTTAGTGAAATTAGTATTTTCTAGCCATTTTATTAATTTTAATTAGTTTTAAATTCATAAAAAATTGAGAAAAATCAGAAAAATGCAATTTCAATTTTGAAAATTATTTTTAGTTAATTTATATTTTTCAAAAAATAGTTTTGTAATTTTCTCATAAGTTTTCATAATTTTTAGCATTTTAAATCTATTTTAAAAGTCCAAAAATAGTTTTTAATTCAAATAAAATCAAGAAAAACCAAAAAAAAAATTAGTTTTGAATTTCCAATAATTTTCAAGTCATATTTTTAGCTGTAGAAAAATATTAGTTCACTTTTTGGAGTTAAAATAGTGTAGATTGTATTCTAATATACGTTTTATAATTTGCGTTTTTAGTATAAATTTGCGTATTTAGTTGAATTTCCTTGTTTGCATCATAGATTCAGTAGTTTTAATTGAATTTGTAGTTTAGAAATCACTCAAAATCCTTTTTAAACCATTCAAATCCCGAATCAGGCGACGTCAGTTTAAAACTCCATTCATCCCTCGCTGGGAGAACGATCCGGGAAATACATTCCTTTGTATTTCTTCGGAAAATATCTATACTACGAAAACGAACTATCAAAATGGCGCTGCTGCCGGGGAGGGCATGTAGTGAGTTTCCTATTCCGTCTCGATTCGGGTGTTTTTTAAGATCCTTCCCCGAGTGAAGTTATCGTTGTTTTTGTAAATATATCTTTATCCTCCACAACCCGAAATATCTTCGTCCGATCAATGTTATTGTCATGTGGTGGACTCGGACGATTTTCGTTGTTTACGGTGTGAACCCCTTCAGATTGTGACTGATGATTTTGGGATTGAAGATGCTTTTGAGCGACAACGAATCGAAATTGAAAGCATGTTTAGAACTTTCTTCAGTCAATATCAAGCTCAACAAAGTGTTAATGAAGAACCCGTTCAAGTTAAGGAAGACAATTATACCAAACCGGAGACCAAAACGGAAGTGGTGGAAATTGCTAGCTCTCAGAGAACACCACTTGTCCCACCTCCGGAATTTTCAAAATACAACCCCTCTCTCATTTCTGAGCCTTTCATTTCCGACCCTTCCCCTTCACTCACACCGATTGAGAGAAGTGACGTCGTTTTGGAAGAGGTCGATGATCATGTTTCTTCGGACATTGTTGAACCCGTTGACTCTCTCATAATGGGGGATGAGCATCTTAATACTATTCCGGAAACGGAATCGTCTAGTGTTGAGTTCCTTGTCCCAATCCCAAGTGAGTCCGAGGTTATCTTTAATGATATTTGTGATGAGCCTTCTTTTATTGTCTCGAACGATCAAAATGAGATGTTCTCCGATTCCGATAACGATTCTTATGAAGATATCGATTTTGTCTACGATTTACCTTCTGAGCCCGTTCACATAGAAGAAAATAATGATTTTGAGCCAGAAGATGTAGAGATTGAGCCCGATGATATTCAGATCGAGGAAGAAACACTACGTGAAACATTGTTAAATGTTCATCTTCTCATTTCCAAGATCGAAGCCCTTAACGATAATTCAAGTTCGCCTCCTATCTCCGTTAACGATAGTGATTTCTTACTGATGAGTGTGTAAATACTCATCATTTTTGGTTAAATCTGAACTGCAAAACGTTTAAAAATGCTCAGAAATGCATCAAAATACTGAAAATATCTCAAAATTGCATTTTATATGTTTGAGATGCAAAATGTTTAAAATCAGATGAAAAATGAGCTAAGTTTGCATAATTGGCAGTTTGAGTCCCCAAGTTTCAAAGTTGTCGAGAAATAGTCCCTGAGCACTTATTTCAAAAGAAAAGTCACCATAGGTCCTTTTAAAATCATAAATTGTCATAATTAGTCCTTTGGTGAAAAATGTCAAAATTTTTGAGAAATTACAAGTTTGGTCCTTTAAGTTTCAAAATTGGCAAATATAGTCCTTGGAAGTTTGAAAATGTCCTTTATGGTCCTTGCACTATTGAAACTTGTCATTTTTGGTCCCTTGAAACAACTTAGCAAAATTGGCAGCTTTGGTCCCTTGTTTTTCAGAAATTACATAATGGTCCTTGTATTAATAACCAAATACCTTTGGACCTTGACCCTTTCCTTTTTGACCCCTGCCATATCCTTTGGACCCCCTGCCATTTGACCCCTCCCTTTTAATATCGCCCAGTCAACCCCCATTTCCCTCTCTTTTTCTTCTTCTTCTTCGACTCTGCAAACACTCAAGCCTCCCATCCCCCAGCTCATCCTCACTCCTCCTTGTTCCCCCCACCTCAACAACCTTCCAAGATGCATTTAATGCCCCCTCCTCCATTTCACTCAACCCCAACTGGCAAATACACTTTTGGCGCCAAAAATTGATCAAACGGCCAAAAATGGCTCAAGTAATCCAATGGCCAAGATATCAAGTGGGAATTGATCAGAGAGGTGAGAGAAGCATGTTTAGTGTATAAAAGAAGCAAGAGATAGAGAGAAGAAAGAGTAGTTAGTTTTATTTTCATATGTATGTCGTTTTTAACATTAATGTTTTAATTTAAGTTTAAAGATGTAATCCTCTGTTCTTATGTACTCAAAGTAAGTTATTTTATCAATATAATCTGTTTTCAAATCTTAATTCAAAGTTTCATTTAAGTTTCAAGTTTTATGTTTCTTTGTTGAAAAATTTAGTTTCAAACTCTTGTATTAAAGCTTCTAATAGCTTATTTTTAAGTTCAAACAAGTTTATTTAAGCTTCATATAGCTTTTGGTAAGCTTGGAAAACAGTTTCAATCAAAAGTGCTAAAAAGTCAACAAAAGTCAACTGAGGGAGCAAAATGGGTATGAGTTTGGAATTGGGTGTTGCAAAGCTTGGATTGGGTTGAATTTGAGTAGTTTAGTCTAGTTTGGGTTCTGGTTTAAGCTGCACAATAAGCTGGACACTTGTGAGTCTATCTCATTTTCATTTTCTACTTGGTTTGCATATTGTGTTTGTACTTGTATCTGTGGTTATTAATAGTTTAAATCTGTTTATCTAGTGATAATTAGGATAATTAGATTCAGTTGTAGTGTTAGCATTAGCTAGTTAAGTGGTTAGTTCAGTTTAAAGTTCAAATCCGGTTATTAAAGTGTTGTTTGGATTGTGCAGCAGACCTGAGATAGAGGTTTGTTCAGTAGGTAAACTCTGTTGCTTAGGTGCTATTTAGTTGTAATAGAGTCAATTTGGTCATTTATTTGCACACTAGAGTAGCAAAAGTCAAAAGTGCAGATAAACTGTTCTTGTGATCACACTTGGTTGAATCAGTTGATCAAAATCAGTATTTAGGTTTAGAATACATAGAGATAGATTGCATTAGGTTTATTTCATCATAATACATTAATATCAGTCCACAAATTGGCTTCAAATCTCATATAAGTCAACATATCATTTCTTCTTCAAAAGTCAAAAAAAGGTGAAAAACCAGTTTTGACCCAACCTGAGATGATTTTTCATTGATTCAGTTTTGGGCCAAATCAAGTAAAACTCTGGGTTTTATAAGTTCAGCTGGTCTAGTTTCTTATTATGATTTTTATAGATTTTTAGAAATTTTGTACAAGCTTCAAAATGGCTTGTCAAAAAGGGCTTATCTGCCCTGTTCACAAACTTCGATGAATCTGAGTTTTCTCGACTTCTTCGAGAGCTTGTCACAAGCTCATAAGAGCTTGTCCAGGTCTGGTCTTTGGTTTACAAGTAGCTAACCAGGTCTACTTTAGGCCCCAACCTCTGGTTTTTAGTTTCTTGCTTATCCAGTAGCTTATTTTTAAGCCACAAAGTAGTGACTAAAACTGCTTTTGGCATTTAAGTCTAAAACATCAAATCTGTTTAAGTTTGTATTTCAGAGGTTAAGGTCAGTTGTATTTGGTTTCTTTTGAGTAGTTATAGCTTATTATAGCTTCTGTTTTCATTTGGTGCTTATTTGTGATCTTTAGCTTAACTTAAGTGCTTATTTATAAGCACTTTGCATTGCAGCTTCATTTTCTTACACACAAGCTACTGTTTTCATATTTTTCTTAGATTCATAATATTATTTTAGAGTTTTCCTAAATTTTTCATAATTTTCCAACACTGTTTGCTATTTTTCTTCATTTAAAACAGTTTTTAGGCATTTTTAAATAGCTTTTAATACAATTAATTGGAAAAGTTTCAAAAAAATAAGTTTTCATTTTTCCTAGGTTAAGATAAATATAAAAGTCAAAAAATATTTTTCCATATTTTTCATAGTTTAATTTGTAATTTTTAGTAATTTAATTAGTTTTAAGTAGTATTTAATTCATAGAAAATAGAAAAATAATCAGAAAAATATAAAAATAGTTTTGAAAATTCTCTTTAGTTATTTTAGATTTTTCTAAGTCATAATTTCATTTTTATAGCTTTATTTCATAATTTCTTATATTTTAGGGTATTATTAAATAAGTAAAAATAGTTTTTAATTAATAACAATTAGATAAATAGTTTTAAAAATAATTTTCTTTTTCTAAAAATTTTCTATTATCATTAGGTTTTTAAAAATGTCATTTTTATATTTTTAGGATTAATATTGCTTCAGTTCACATTTTCTTTTGTACGTCACGTAGTTTTTAATTTAAGATTTATAAAAGAAAAATTAAAAACATCATTGTAAAAATAGTGATAGCGTTTATTTAATATATTTTAGCTTTTTAATTTTTCTTTAATTTGCATTTAAGCCCCTGTAATTTGTATACTTTTTCTTTAGGTATAATCAATCACAATCCTTTTCCGTTCAAATCCTCTCGATCACTATTCGTTTGATTATTCTCGCACAGCTCGTTGGGACATAACGACCTGGGGAAACACTATACTCTCCTGGACTTCATTGCATTTGTGTCTGAACTGTTTTAAGTTTCTTACGGTTAGCCATTCACAAGTGGCTAGCTTGTGTGAGAAAACTTGACGGTTTAGCACGGATCAAATTTTGGCGCCGCTGCCGGGGAGCTGTGCTAATTATCCTACGGTTAGCAAATTAGTGATTTGAATATTCACTCCTTGTTCATACCATCTATCTATATCTATATATATTTTCTTATAAAAAAAATCCAAAAACCCAAAAACATCCAAAAACGTATAAAACACAAAAATATTTTCCTTTTGTTTCTATATATATATCAAAGATAAAAATACAAAAAGATTTGTCTTTTTCTTTGTTTAATAATAACAACATAAAAAAATTACCACCGCAAACCAAGGCAGTGTACTACCTAACTGGGGATACGACCATAATAAGTTCCCGAACCAAAGATTAAAACTTGCCTTTGTGTCCTTGTGATTGGTGTACCTTTTTTCAAAGAAGCCATTCATCTTGTGATTATTGGTTTAAGTTCACTGTTGTTTTGCCTCGATTTTGTTTTAATTGGATTTGTTGTTATATCTACTTGTCAAAACCAGAAAACTCAAAAAGATTCTTCTTACCCCATTTCATAATTCATTTTCATAATTCCCATTCCCTTCCTTAACTCTGAGATCTCTTAGAGTTAACTCTCGTATATCTTTTCGCTCTTCTAGATCTGTGAGCCCATTTCGTGAGCTTGTCAAGATTCCAAGAAGCGTGTCCTGTAGACTTTCTGCCCCATCAGTCGGATCTGAGATCCATACTGCTCACACTACTTCCGCTATCATGGCGGAAGAACGTCCTATGTGTGAGCTTCTCCAGGCACCCATCGACGGGTATGGAGAAGCTATTGTTATCCCAGCCATTGTGGCTGAAAATTTTGAGCTCAAAACTGGGTTACTGAATCTTGTAACCTCAAGTCAATTCTATGGTTTTGAGCGGGATGATCCTCATGCTCATATTCGATGGTTTAACAAGATTGCATCTACCATCAAATACAAGAATGTCCCCACAGATGCTGTCAAACTTCTTCTCTTCCCATTTTCCCTAGAGGGTCAAGCCCGAATTTGGCTTGAAAAACAACCCCCCTAAATCAATTGAAACTTGGGAAGATTTGGTGAAGAAATTTGTGAACGAGTTTTATCCACCTTCCAAGACCACGAGTCTTAAAAATGAAATCATCAAGTTAACAAAAAAGTTTGATGAATCCTTTAGTGAATCGTGGGATCGTTTTAAGGAGTTGCTTCGCAAATGTCCTCACCACGGTTTCTCCGAGTTGATGCAACTCGATACTTTCTATAATGGAGTGAGTCAATCTGATCAAGATTCTCTCAATTCCTCCGCGGAGGAAATTTCTTGAGCAAAACTGTCAAAGAAGCTTTAGCGATCATTGAAAACAAGTCTAAAGTCCGCACTGCACGAAGCAAACCAGTTGTTTCCCAATTCAGTGTTGGTCCTTCTTCTTCATCGCCCGTGAGTCAATCTAGCACCGATGATAAGATTGACAAACTCACGGAAGCAATTCAAGCTTTGGTTCTCTCCAACCAAAAGAAAGTTTCTTTTCCACAAACTTCACCTCCTGCTGAAGTTAAGAAAGTGGAAGTCTGTGTTACTTGCGGTGGCCCCCATGCCTACTATAACTGTATGGCCACCGATGGTAACCCTTTTGAAGCAAATGCTGTGGGCGGGATTTCTAATCCAGGAAGCACCCAATACCGTGCTCCTATGGACCCGAACCACCGTCCTAACCACTACCCTGGACCACCCGGTTTCAACCAAAACCAAAACCGTAATCAAAATCAGAATAGAATGAACCAAGGTTTTCAAAACCAAGGTAATTTTAGTCAAAATAACGGTTTTCAAAATCAAAATCAAAATTTCCAAAACCAAGGAAATTTCAATAGAAACCAAGGTCAGGGAAATTTCAACCCAGGGTATTTTCATGGCAATAATCAAGGAAATTTCCAAAATCAAGGCCCTAATCCAAACAATAGAGGCCAAAATTTTCCTGTGCAAAATCAAGCCATTGTTCCAACTGGACCATCATCTGATGAGTTGTTGAAGCAATTCATGAAATCCCAAGAGGAAATGAATAGGTTGTTGGTTAGCCAGATTTCTGACATCAAGAAGTCTTTAAATGATCGACCCTCGGGCTCAGGTACTTTACCTAGCAACACGATCGCTAATCCGAGGGGCGATGCAAAGGCGATCACAACCAGAAGTGGTGCTTCGTATGATGGACCGCTATTCCTACTACCTCTTCTTCTTCTCTCCCGAAGGTAGTGGAAAGTGAACATGAGGCGACAAAGGAAAAGGAACTTCCTACTAATAACGGAGGTACCAGCAATGTCCATCCTCAAGTTGTCCCGAAACCCAAAACCAAACCTGGAGTTGTTTTTGAACCTCCAGTTGACAACCCTAAATCCAAAACTTCTATTCCTTACCCCTCACGTTTAAATGAGCAAAACTCCGCGAAAAAGCCAGTCATCAAATGGAAAATTTTTTTCAAATTTTCCAAGAGCTACATTTTGACATAAGCTTTGCGGATGCCATCATGCTGATGCCCAAGTTTGCATCAACTCTCAAACACATGTTGAGCAATAAGGAAAAACTGTTTGAAATGGCTAAGACTCCTTTGAACGAGAACTGCTCAGCAGTTCTGTTAAAGAAGCTCCCGAAGCTAGGAGATCCCGGAAAATTTCTTCTCCCTTGTGTTTTTCCAGGAATGATTGAATGCTTTGCCCTTGCCGATCTTGGTGCAAGCATCAATCTGATGCCTTATTCAGTATGGAAGAAACTTTCTCTTCCCGAACTTATTCCTACCTGCATGACTCTTGAGCTTGCAGATCGTTCTATATCGCGTCCTCTTCGCATCGCCGAGGATGTATTTGTGAAAGTAGGAAAGTTCCATTTTCCAGCTGACTTCGTGGTTGTTGATTTTGATGCCGATCATCGGGTTCCCCTCATTGTTGGCGAGGATTCCGAGAACGGGCCGTGCTCTTATTGATGTATTTGAGCAAGAAATCACTCTACGTGTGGGTAATGAAGCTGTTACCTTTAACCTTGATCAAACTTCGAGTACTCCTCAAATTATGATACTGAATCAGTTAATCGACTCGATTTAATTGATATTGCTTCAGAGGAGTACTCTCAAGAGTTTCTTGGTTATCTTCATAATTCTGTGAGTGGGGATTCCACCACATCTTCTCAACCAATTATTGCCGACTCTTCCCCCTCTCTCACTCCGTTTGAGGGAGGTGACTTCTTTCTGGAAGAGATCGATGAGTTTCTTGCTAGTGATGAATCAATTCCGCCGGGAATTGATGGTGTTTATGATTCGGAGGGAGATATCCTTTATCTTGAGCAATTGTTAAATGAAGATCCATTACCTTCACTCCCTCCGAAAGAGATCACAAATGAGGAAATCAAATCAGTACAAACATCTACTGAAGAATTTCCCGAGGTTGAACTTAAGGACTTACCTCCTCATCTCGAGTATGCATTCTTGGAGGGTGATGATAAATTACCCGTCATAATTGCTAAAGACTTGACTGAGGAGGAGAAGACTGCTCTCATAAAGGTCTTGAAGTCACACAAGCAAGCAATTGCTTGGAAACTCTCCGACATTAAGGGTATCAACCCTGAGTTTTGTACTCACAAAATCTTAATGGAGGATGACTTCAAACCAGCAGTCCAACATCAGAGAAGGGTGAATCCTAAGATTCATGAGGTTATCAAACAAGAGGTTCTCAAACTTCTTGATGCCGGTTTAATTTACCCGATCTCTGATAGTCCTTGGGTTAGTCCCATTCACTGTGTTCCAAAAAAGGGTGGCATAACTGTTGTCACAAATGAAGAAAACGAGTTAATTCCAACTCGATTGGTTACGGGATGGCGTGTGTGTATTGACTATCGCAAGTTAAATGAAGCCACCCGTAAAGACCATTTTCCTCTACCCTTCATGGACCAGATGCTTGAGAGATTAGCAGGGAACGAATACTATTGTTTCCTTGATGGTTTCTCGGGTTATTTTCAGATCCCCATTGATCCGCTGGATCAAGAAAAAACCACATTCACCTGCCCATACGGAACTTTTGCCTACAGACGTATGCCTTTTGGCCTATGTAACGCTCCTGGCACGTTCCAACGATGTATGATGGCAATTTTCCACGACATGATCGGGGAAACAATGGAGGTGTTTATGGATGACTTCTCGGTCATTGGGGACTCATTTCAAACATGTCTCTCCCATTTAGAAAAAATGCTTCAACGGTGTGAAGACACCAATCTTTGTCTAAACTGGGAGAAGAGCCACTTTATGGTCAAAGAAGGCATAGTCCTTGGCCATAAGATTTCCAAAAACGGGATTGAGGTAGATAGAGCAAAAGTTGATGTTATTGCTAAATTGCCTCATCCTACTACCGTCAAAGGTATTAGGAGTTTTCTAGGTCATGCCGGTTTTTATCGTAGATTCATACAAGATTTTTCTAAAATCGCTCGGCCTATGACCCATCTTCTTGAAAAAGATGCTCCTTTTATCTTTTCACCTGAGTGCATCGAAGCTTTTGAAACATTAAAGAAAAAGCTTACGGAAGCACCCATTCTAGTTGCCCCCGACTGGGATTTACCCTTTGAGCTCATGTGCGATGCAAGTGATTTTGCTATCGGTGCAGTCTTGGGGCAACGTAAAACCAAGCATTTCAGCCTATCCCTACTGCGAGTAAGACTATGTCTGAAGCTCAAACCCATTACACCACTACAGAAAAAGAATTATTAGCTGTGGTGTATGCGTTTGAAAAGTTTCGGCCATACCTTATCTTGACCAAATCGTGGTTATACGGATCACTCGGATCTTAAATATCTCTTTGCAAAACAAGATGCAAAGCCGAGATTGCTCCGTTGGGTTCTCCTCCTACAAGAATTTGATATCATTATACGTGATAAAAAGGAGCTGAGAACCTGGCTGCTGATCATCTGTCCCGTCTAGAAAACCCTCACCGATGTGTTAGAGAAAAAGGAAATAAACGAAACATTTCCTCTCGAAACACTCAATGTGGTTTCTTTTCGTGGAGACTCTTCTACCCCATGGTTTCTGACTTTGCAAATTACCATGCGGGTAACTTTGTGGTGAAAGGGATGTCGTCCCAACAGAAAACAAATTCTTTAAAGATGTAAAACATTACTTCTGGGACGACCCCTACTTATTCAAAATTTGCGCGGATCAAGTCATCAGGCGATGTGTGTATGGTCGGGAAGCCAATGACATTCTCAAGGCTTGCCATTCTGGACCTACTGGGGGACATCATAGCCCCAACTACACTGCCAAGAAGGTGTTTGATTCTGGATTTTATTGGCCCACGATTTACAAGGATGCCCACGAATTTGTCAAAAGTTGTGACGCTTGTCAACGTCACGGGAATATCTCACAAAGAAATGAAATGCCGCAAAACGCCATTCAAGTGTGTGAGATTTTTGACATATGGGGCATTGACTTTATGGGGCCATTTCCATCATCTCGAGGAAACAAATACATACTCGTGGCCGTTGACTATTTGTCAAAATGGGTTGAAGCAAAGGCTTTGCCTACCAACGATGCCCGAGTTGTTGTGAAATTCTTAAAATCTCTTTTGCTAGGTTTGGAACTCCACGAGCTATAATCAGTGATCGTGGTACGCATTTCTGCAATGACCAGTTTGATAGAGTCATGCAAAAGTATGGTGTAACTCACCGTCTCTCTCCTGCGTACCACCCCCAAACAAGTGGGCAAGTGGAAGTTTCCAACCGAGGGATTAAAAGAATTCTTGAAAGGACAGTAGGCGAAAACCGTGCCTCCTGGTCGGATAAGCTAGATGATGCACTCTGGGCCTTCCGTACAGCTTATAAAACACCCATCGGTGTACTCCATACAAGCTTGTATACGGGAAGGCATGTCATCTGCCAGTTGAGCTTGAGCACAAGGCATACTGGGCCTTGAAACATGCCAACTTCGATATTCAGACAGCTGGTGATCACCGGAAAGTTCAAATGAATGAATTAAATGAACTCCGTGATCAAGCATACGAGAACTCTTTGATCTACAAAAAAAAGACAAAGAAGATTCATGACTCTAAAATCAAGAACCGCGTTTTCAACGTCGGTGATCGAGTCCTTCTTTTCAACTCAAGATTGAAGATTTTCTCGGGAAAACTAAAATCCCGCTGGTCTGGACCATTTACCATCACTAAAGTATTTCCATATGGAACCATTGAGTTATCTCAACCCGATGGTCCAAACTTTAAAGTAAATGGTCATCGGTTGAAGCACTATTTTGGAGAGGACATTCCTCCTGTGATTGTCCCGGATCTACAAACTTTCCCCATGAACCAATGAATGCGGGGATCGAGTCAAGCTAGCGACTCGGGAATCAAAAACAGTAGCATGCCATATGGGTTTTCACCCATATTTCTGACTTCTTTCTACTTTCTACCACCCTAGTGTGGGAGAGTTGCCCCCCGCTGTTGTATTAAAAAAAAAAAAAAAAAAAAAAAAACTTTCAAATAATGGCCGTAGTATTTCCCTTTTACGTTCTATGTTTCGGCATAACCGCCGGTACTTTGAATATTGAGGGCAATATTCATTTCTAGTGTGGGGGGGAATTCTCACGAATTTTATCATGTAATTATACCGCCCAATTCCCCCATTTTTGGCAAAATTTTTTTTTTGGAGTAAGTGATTTTCACTTACTCAACTTATGGTTATCAGTCCGCCATGTCTAATAAACAAAAGGATTGGCTAATCCAGGCAAAAACGGCTCTTGGTAATATATCTCAAATCCGTTGACGGCTTGCAATTTGCCCAAAATTGTATGGTATTCAGCTCACCATATCCTTAAAAGTGAAGAGTTGGCTAGCCCGCAAGTTTATGGCTTGTGGTAAAGGCAGTGAAAAACCATAATTGGTAATCAGCTCACCAAAGATAATATTGATAATTTATCTAAGAGTTGGCTAGTCCAGAAGTAAACGGCTTCTGGTAAAGACAAATCAAATCCGTTGGAAGCTGGTGATTTGCTCAAAATCACATGGTTATCAGTGTACCAAGGTTCTTACTTGAACTGAAACATTTGGCTACTCCAGAAGTAATGGCTTTTGGTAAAGAGATTCAAATCCATTAAGTTTTCTCAAAAGATTGCTAGGGACTAGCAATAGTTTAGTGTGGGGGATTGATGAGTGTGTAAATACTCATCATTTTTGGTTAAATCTGAACTGCAAAACGTTTAAAATGCTCAGAAATGCATCAAAATACTGAAAATATCTCAAAATTGCATTTTATATGTTTCAGATGCAAAATGTTTAAAATCAGATGAAAAATGAGCTAAGTTTGCATAATTGGCAGTTTCAGTCCCCCAAGTTTCAAAAGTTGTCAGAAATAGTCCCTGAGCACTTATTTCAAAAGAAAAGTCACCAAAGGTCCTTTTAAAATCATAACTTGTCATAATTAGTCCTTTGGTGAAAAATGTCAAAAGTTTTGAGAAATTACAAGTTTGGTCCTTTAAGTTTCAAAATTGGCAAATATAGTCCTTGGAAGTTTGAAAATGTCCTTTATGGTCCTTGCACTATTGAAACTTGTCATTTTTGGTCCCTTGAAACAACTTTGCAAATTGGCAGCTTTGGTCCCTTGTTTTTCAGAAATTACATAATGGTCCTTGTATTAATAACCAAATACCTTTGGACCTTGACCCTTTCCTTTTTGACCCCTGCCATATCCTTTGGACCCCCCTGCCATTTTGACCCCTCCCTTTTAATATACGCCCCAGTCAACCCCCCATTTCCCTCTCTTTTTTCTTCTTCTTCACCAACTCAGCCTGCAAACACTCAAGCCTCCCATCCCCCCAGCTCATCCTCACCCCTCCTTGTTCCCCCCACCTCAACAACCTTCCAAGATGCATTTAATGCCCCCTCCTCCATTTCACTCAACCCCAACTGGCAAATACACTTTTGGCGCCAAAAATTGATCAAACGGCCAAAAATGGCTCAAGTAATCCAATGGCCAAGATATCAAGTGGGAATTGATCAGAGAGGTGAGAGAAGCATGTTTAGTGTATAAAAGAAGCAAGAGATAGAGAGAAGAAAGAGTAGTTAGTTTTATTTTCATATGTATGTCGTTTTTAACATTAATGTTTTAATTTAAGTTTAAAGATGTAATCCTCTGTTCTTATGTACTCAAAGTAAGTTATTTTATCAATATAATCTGTTTTCAAATCTTAATTCAAAGTTTCATTTAAGTTTCAAGTTTTATGTTTACTGTTGAAAAATTTAGTTTCAAACTCCTGTATTAAAGCTTCTAATAGCTTATTTTTAAGTTCAAACAAGCTTATTTAAGCTTCTATAGCTTTTGGTAAGCTTGGAAACGTTTCAATCAAAAGTGCTAAAAAGTCAACAAAAGTCAACTGAGGGAGCAAAATGGGTATGAGTTTGGAATTGGGTGTTGCAGAGCTTGGATTGGGTTGAATTTGAGTAGTTTAGTCTAGTTTGGGTTCTGGTTTAAGCTGCACAATAAACTGGACACTTGTGAGTGTCTATCTCATTTTCATTTTCTACTTCAATTTGCATATTGTGTTTGTACTTGTATCTGTGGTTATTAATAGTTTAAATCTGTTTATCTAGTGATAATTAGGATAATTAGATTCAGTTGTAGTGTTAGCATTAGCTAGTTAAGTGGTTAGTTTTCATTTAAAGTTCAAATCAATTATTAAAGTGTTGTTTGGATTGTGCAGCAGACCTGAGATAGAGGTTTGTTCAGTAGGTAAACTCTGTTGCTTAGGTCCTATTTAGTTGTAATAGAGTCAATTTGGTCATTTATTTGCACACTAGAGTAGCAAAAGTCAAAATCAGATAAAACTGTTCTTGTGATCACACTTGGTTGAATCAGTTGATCAAAATCAGTATTTAGGTTTAGAATACATAGAGATAGATTGCATTAGGTTTATTTCATCATAATACATTAATATCAGTCCACAAATTGGCTTCAAATCTCATATAAGTCAACATATCATTTCTTCTTCAAAAGTCAAAAAAAAAGGTGAAAAACCAGTTTTGACCCAACTTGAGATGATTTTTCATTGATTCAGTTTTGGGCCAAATCAAGTAAAACTGGGTTTTAAAGTTCAGCTGGTCTAGTTTCTTATTATGATTTTTATAGATTTTTTAGAAATTTTGTTACTAAGCCTCAAAATGGCTTGTCAAAAAGGGCTTATTTGCCCTGTTCACAAACTCAATGAATATTGAGTTTTCTCAGCTTCTTGCAGGGCTTGTCACAAGCTCATAAGAGCTTGTCCAGGTCTGGTTTTTGGTTTACAAGTAGCTAGCCAGGTCTACTTTAGTCCCCAACTTCTGGTTTTAGTTTCTTGCTTATTGAGTAGCTTATTTTAAGCCACAAAGTAGTGGCTAAAACTGCTTTTGGCTTTTAAGTCAAATCATCAAATCTGTTTAAGTTTGTATTTCAGAGGTTAAGTTCAGTTGTATTTGGTTTCTTTTGAGTAGTTATAGCTTATTATAGCTTCTGTTTTCATTTGGTGCTTATTTGTGGTCTTTAGCTTAACTTAAGTGCTTATTTATAAGCACTTTGCATTGCAGTTTCATTTTCTTACACACAAGCTACTGTTTTTATATTTTTCATAGATTCATAATATTAATTTAGAGTTTTCCTGAATTTTTTTCATATTTTCCAACACTGTTTACTATTTTTCTTCATTTAAAACAGTTTTTAGGCATTTTTAAATAGCTTTTAATACAATTAATTCAGAAAAGTTTCAAAAAAATAAGTTTTCATTTTTCCTAGGTTAAGATAAATATAAAAGTCAAAAAATATTTTTCCAGATTTTTCATAGTTTAATTTGTAATTTTTAGTAATTTAATTAGTTTTAAATAGTTTTAATTCATAGAAAATAGAAAAATAATCAGAAAAATATAAAATAGTTTTGAAAATTCTCTTTAGTTATTTTAGATTTTTCTAAGTCATAATTTCATTTTCTAGCTTTATTTCATATTTTCTTGTATTTTAGGGTATTATTAAATAAGTAAAATAGTTTTTAATTAATAATAATTAAATAAATAGTTTTAAAAATAATTTTCTTTTTCTAAAAATTTTCTCTTATCATTAGGTTTGTAAAAATATCATTTTTATATTTTTAGGATTAATATTGCTTCAGTTCACATTTTCTTTTGTACGTCACGTAGTTTTTAATTTAAGATTTATAAAAGAAAAATAAAAAACATCATTGTAAAAATAGTGATAGAGTTTATTTAATATATTTTAGCTTTTTAATTTTTCTTTAATTTGCATTTAAGCCCCTGTAATTTGTATACTTTTTCTTTAGGTATAATCAATCACAATCCTTTTCCGTTCAAATCCTCTCGATCACTATTCGTTTGATTATTCTCGCACAGCTCGTTGGGACATAACGACTTGGGGAAACACTATACTCTCCTGGACTTCATTGCATTTGTGTCTGAACTGTTTTAAGTTTCTTACGGTTAGCCATTCACAAGTGGCTAGCTTGTGTGAGAAAACTTGACGGTTTAGCACGGATCACTTACCCGAGCTTGAAACTTTCCGATTTGATGAAGAGTTTAGTGGCAGTCCCACTGATGTTTATCCTCCGATTTTTGAGCGATTCTACTTTGATGTTGATGATAGCAAAGTTTTAAACGAGATTTCCGATAATCCGACGAATGACCCAATCATTGAGGATACTATTGATGACTTGATACCACCGGGTATTGAGGATGATGTGCATGATCCCGAGGAGGATGTGTTGTTGCTTGATAATGACTCTCCTCTCTTTGACGAGTCCACCATCACTTATCCCAATGAGCCCACATGTGAAGATAAAGTTTTTAATCCCGGGATATTCGTCATTGAAGAGATTTTTGTTAAAAACGTTTTCCGAGATAAGGATCCTCCGATGGATGCCTTCATTATTGAGCTTTCACATCTTATCCTTTACCATGAGCTCCCGTCTTCTTTGGAGTCTTCTCTTATCTATCCATCATCCTTTCGTCCGCCCGCTAAACCGCCGGATGATGGATCGTTATTTCATGATATGCCTTATGTCTTTGAAGCTCGACACTTTCTTCTCCACCAATCCCACCCAGTCTCATTCCTCCAGGAATGAAGACACAATCTTTGACCCTGGTATCTTTACTATTTTCTTCCCTAAGGACAAATGAATTCGGGGACGAGTCAAGCTAGCGACTCGTTGAACAAAAACAGTAGCGCTTCGTGGGAGGCACCCCATGCTTATCTCTATCTTCTTTCTATTTTCTTCTAATAAGTGACGTGAAGGGGTTAGCCTCTTCAATTTCTCGTGTTTGGTTGTTTGTGATGTTTTTGTCTAGGATTTTCCCAATATGAAGACTCTCGTGCTCGTAGTTTGTCTTTTCTCCACTCGAGTTTCATGATCGATGCTGATGAAAATCCGATATCGTAAATCTTATCGACTAACGTTTATCTTTAAGCATACTTAATAAACGGCTTTTAGATTTTCGTGATACCCTTGCCTTTAAACATTGAGGACAATGTTTCGTTTTAGTCTGGGGTGGGTAATCTTCGATTTGATTTGACCGCACTTGCTTGTTTTTGCCGTGTACTTTCGTAACCCCGTTTTTCCTTAGAAAATATAAAAAATTGTGCAAAAATGTGAAAAATTTAAAATTTTTTGTAAGCTTTTGCTAGTTTTATGATTGAAAAGTCTTTGCTAGTCTCTTAGAAGTTACTTTAAATATGCGTTTTCTTGAAAAAGTCTTTACTAATTGCTTAGACAAGAGGCTATAAAATGCGATTCTAGCTCAAAAGGCCAAGAATTTACAAGCTTCCCTAAGTGATTTTAAATATGCGAAGCTTTGAAAGAATTTGCTAGTTTCTAATGAGTGACTTTAAAAATGCGAGACTTGAGATTATTTTACTAAGCATTTGCTAAGTTAATATATGTTTTGACACCTAGTTGACTTTCCGTTGGTGAGAGTAGGAATAGAATTCTGACTTGACCGGGTGTGTTGAGCTCTAGCTTGTTCCCTTAACCATAGATAATTTAATTATCGGCTAAGCATCCGCGGATCTCATTATTTGAGATTTTAAATTTGCGGTGATCGAGGAATGATAGAGTTACTTATGAGTTTAGATGCTAAGCGTGGAGTAGATGGTTCTCTTTAGAGCCCATCGAAGGTACTTGTGGCTTTTTGCTCCCACAAAATTGTCTCACCCCATATTTGTGAATAAATAATTAAAGATGTTAAGTTTTTGGCGATAGTTAGTTCTTTAACTTCTTTAGAGAATCCTTGCCCATGAGAGTTGGATACACATCGAGGTACTGTCAGTGTTGTGGTATAAAAGCTGTGGGATTCGAAGTTTGGCACAAAAATTAACATGAAATAAAGGCCAAATGTATTAAAGTGAAAATCCAAAGCCATAAAAGTTTTCTATGTCTGACGGTACCCCCGTTGTCATGGACTTCAAAAAGGTTGTGGAAAATTCTAAAGTCATAATAAGACTTCGGATAAAACGGTAGTCCCGTTGAATTAGTGGTTAAAAAGACCGAGGGCCTAAATTGCAAAAATGAAAATGTGCTGAAATAGTGTTAAGCCAAACTTTGACACTTGGAGATATCTAAATAAAAGCTTTTGTCTCTGGACTCGTAGATGAGTTGTTTCGGTCGTAATAAAAAGGATATCTCTCTAAATCGTGTTAAATTAGGACCTTGATGTGGACCTCATTTTTGTTTGCAACGGTTTTCGAGGGAAGATGGAAAACTAATTAGCGTCTTAGCTTCATATCTTTATCGAATAAACTAATCGAAACGAAATATGAAGAAATTCATTTCTCCCAAAAATAAAATAAATAGAAAAAAAGGAAATGGAAAATGGGAGAAAGAGGTAATTACACAAGTAACTTTCATGGGTAGTGTTAGCATTTAAAATCATATTTAACAATGATTTCGATTTTACGTTTAGTTTGGGGACTTTTGAAAAATCAGGGACGATGTATTCTATCCGTATGGTCACTTCTCGCTGAGTTGTGTTTCCTACTCCGTGATCCTGAAATGTCGTTTGAAAAATGTTGGAGTTATTGATCGACATGAAAGTTCAACAAACCGTCGCTCATAATTATGTGCTTAATCGTAATATCTATATGTGAAATAGAAAGGTAAACGGGGCGTTTTTAGAATTAAGGGTTTCTTAATCTCTTTTGAGGAATCTTTGCTACTTTTCATAGGTTTAGTAGAAAGAGATTGAAATCCTTGGTTTTAGAAGCGTCAGTTGATTACATTGCGTGAGGACACGGCAATCTTCTAGTCTGGGGTATTTTGGTATGTGCTAAAACACATACCATTTCTTTACCAAAATAGACCCAAAATAACCAAGAAAGAGCCGTTTATGCCTAATATTTGCGTGTTTCTTGAGTTTATGCATGTGCAGGTACGGATATGACAAAACACAGAGGAAAAGCCAAAACCGAAGAAAATCAAGCACGAGAATGAGAAGAGAGCAAAAGCCGATGCCGAGATGCTATTTTATGAGATTTTGATGCTCAAAAGTCAAATTAACGGAGCTTCGGACATGTTCGGGAGTTTTCACCTTTTCACCTTCACTTATCCAATTTACACAAACGCCTTCATTTTGGCCAATTTACACATTACACCTTTAACTTTCACAAATCACCATTTAAACCCCTCATTTACCCTTTTTACCCTTTTTACCCTCATAAATCCCATTTACCCAAGTCACCCTTACTTTTTCATATTTTACACCATTGGCCCTTTAAACTTGCAAATGTTACATAAATGGTTAAAAATGCTAAATGTGTTAATTGCTAAATCTAAATTTGTCAAAGGCCAAAATGACTAAACCAACCCAAAATATTACCTTTTAACACAAAGCCCAAGCCCTTGGCCCGTTCCATTTTTTTATCCAAATCCACGGTCAAACAGTCAACCCACACTTACCCAGTCAAACTATTATAAAAAATACCCCAAACCCAAAGACGCGCCTAAAAGATAAAACCCAGAGTTACTGTTACTCCTTCTTCTCCTTTTACCCTGCTCATCCCCACAATTCACCCTCACTTAAGTATTCTAAAATACCCTTTGACACGTCTGACAAGGGAATGACACTTGAGATTGCCAAGCTGGCAGAATGGAGAGATTTAATTGGAGCAAACACCTCACCCAAATAATCAAACGGCTAAGATTAAGATTGGTGACATGAGATGAGATCAAGGGTCAAGAATCAAGCATCCAGAAGCATCCCAAGCTCAAGGCTCAGCTATAATGTTAGGAATTGGAAATTCCATATTAAATTGTCGGTCACCCCAATTATGGTCTAGCATATTTTAGCTCGTAGACTTGTAGTTTGTTACGTTATTTAGTAGTTGATATGTGCTTAAACACATATCTTTTATTTATCAAAACTGTCCCAAAATAACCAAGAAAAGAGCCGTTTATTGTTAACATTTGCGTGTTTCTTGAGTTTTTGCATGTGCAGGTACGGATGTGACAAAACAGACAAAAGAAAGCCAAAACCGAAGAAAACCGAGCACGAGAGAAAGAAGAATGCTAAAAACCGAGGCTGGGAAAGGAATTTGCAAGTTTGGACGATCAATTCTCAAAATGGCAGTTTTAGTCCCTAAAGATTCAGAATTGTCATGTTTAGTCCTTGGATTTTTCAGAAGTTGCAAATTCAGTCCTTGGTTATTTGAAGAATGACAAGAATGACCCTTGGAGATAATTTCAGATTTACACTTTTGATCCCTGGATTTTCAGATTTGACACTTTTGGTCCTTAAGTTACTACTTGGATCCATTTCATATCCTTAAATCCATTACACATAACCTTGGCCCATGTTTAATCCCAAGCCCAAACCACCTTTACCCGTCCGCTACTTAAATCCACTTACCCAAATCTAACCCGGTCATCCCATTTAATACCATCAAAAAAAACGAAAACATTAAAAACCACAGCGCCTAAATTTTTCCCCCAAACCCAAATTCCCCAGAACCTTAGAACCCTAAAACACCCCTAAGATCAATTGCTTCAATTCACTATCATTAAGGGTAATTTCGTACAATCACTGACACATATCTGACACACGGATGCCAGCTTGGCAATCCGTGTGTCATTCCATTCTTTCCTGACCTCTGATTGGTGCATGAGATGTGGCAATAATGATCCAAGGGCTATCAATGATTGAGATACGTGTAAGGGATGATCAAGGGCTGCTAACACACTAGAGAAAGCACAAATCAACCTTTCCAGAACCTTCTGAAGACCTGAAGAGCTCAAGCGTGGCTATATATACCCTTCATTCTTCACAGTTGGATCTCATGTAGGGTAGGAGTAGAATAGATTAGTTTCTGAGTAATTCCTTAGTTTATTATTATTGTTTTCATTTAGTTAATTCAGTATTTTAAATTACACTTGTACTCCAATTTCCTCATTAACAAAATCAATTTTAATCTCATTTCTGTTTTATGCTTTCATACTCTTATTTGCTTAATTACCATTTTAGCTTGTTGTTAAGGATTTTTTCAGCTTAAAATCTCATTAAAACAGAAATTATAAAAAAAAATCAGAAAAACTCTTTTGAAGGTTGTTTTTAGATATAGTTTTTGTCTAATAAGCTCTAATAAGCTCTCTTTTAGCCTAATTAGTTTCATTCTAAGGTTTTACTCAGTTTTACTCTCAAATTACTTTTTTGGTCAAATAAAGTAAATGATGCAGTTTCATAAGTACAATGGTCCTGAATTACTGATTTGGTAATGGATTTGGGTTGATTCTCAGTTGGCTATGGATTAGTATAAGTTAGGATAGTGGTACCTTTTGATCTCAATTGAGCATGTCATTGTAGCAGGACATCATGTAAGTTCATCACTGTTACATTTACTATTTATATCTGCATAATCTGCATTAAGAGGAGTAGTATTAGTTTAGTGTTATTATTATTCTAGTTGCATCATTTTAGTATCATATCATCATTAAGATCTGTTTTAGAGTATAAAATGATTTAGACTTGTGTTTTGATTAGTTAAAATGGCATATCAGTATCTAGAACTAGTGTTTGCTATAGGCAATGATTTTGAGGTCTAGTGCTCATCAGTGATTAGAATCAGTTGTTTAAGTCTCAGTTTGGTTCATTATAATAAATTGAATGTGTCATTTGCAAATTAGAGTAGCTAAAGTCAAATCTGCATTTTATCTAATCTCATATGCTTATTAGTTAGTTATAGGATTGTTCAAATTTGCATTTAGGCTTAGAATCAGTTAGGTTAGTATAATCTTAATTCATTTCATCACTTCACATCATTCTTATTCCATTTAATTAGCTCTCAAGTTCATTTTAGTCAAAATTCCATTTCTTTCATAATTAGTCAAAATTGTAAACTCAGGTTTTGGTGAAACTTTGTAGATTTTTCATGATTTCATTTCTGGACTAAATTCATTGAAATTTTGGATTCAAAAACTTCTGTTGGTTGTATTTAACAAGATCATTTTACAAGAATTTTGTGAATTTTCTTTACCCATCAAATAAGCACTTATTTTGGACACTAATTCCCCTATGCACATACTCAGAATTCACTGAGTGTGTGCAGTCTTCTTGCAGTAGCTGATTAAGCTTCACTTAGGCTTATCTTAGGCTAGGTTTTGGTTTACTGGATCTTTGGTTGGTTAACTAGAAGACTTAAGTTGTGGATTTTCCATTCAGCTTTTTGATAAGGCTGTGCATAAGCCTTAAAGTAGCACTTTAGACTGTTTGGCTTAATAGCTTATTTCTCACCAAATCTTTGTAGCCTGATAATCTGTGGTTAGGAGTAGTTGATTCTAGTTGTTTTTAGTTTATTTTAGCTTATTATAGGATCTGTTAGCTTTTGGTTCAGCTTTGTAGCTTTTGCTTATTTTAGAAGTGCTCATTTCATAAGCAGTTATATAGCAATTCATATTTCCAGCATACTAGCATTATAGTCTTCATTTTTCATAGTATTAGAATAATATTTTAGAATTTTCATGAATTTTTCATAATTTTTAGTTATTGTTTACTATTTTTCTTGATTTAAAACAGTTTTTAAGGCATTTTAATTAGCTTTTAATACAGAAAAATCAGAAAAGTTTCAAAAAAAAATAATTTTTCAATTTTCATAGATTAAGAAAAATATAAAAAGCAAAAAAATAATTTTTCCAGATTTTTCCTACTTTAATTTGTAATTTTTAGCATTTAAATTAGTTTTAAATAGTTTTTAATTCATAGAAAATAGAAAAATGTTCAGAAAAATACAAAAAATAGTTTTGAAAAGTCTTTTGAGTTAATTTAGATTTTTGAAAAATAGTTTCATAATTTTCACTTTTGTTTTTATAATTTTTAGTATTTTTAATTAGTTTTATTAGTTTAAAATTAGTTTTTAATTCAAATAAATTCCAGAAAAATCATAAAAATTAGTTTTAAATCTTAGTTAATTTTCTAATATCATTTTTAGAGTTAAAATTATTTTAGATCATATTTAGGATTTAGATTGGACGTAGTTGCATTTTATTTACGTTACGTTTTAGTATAATTCGCGTATTTAGGATTCCCCGTAGTATAATTTCCCTTTTATGCTTCCCTTGCCTCGTAGTTTAGAAAACTTCAAATTACCCCCCCCCCCCTTTTCCCATTCAAATCCCGATAATCGCGACGTGAGTTGGAAATTCCATTCAACCCTCGTTCGGAACGATCTCGGTGCTCAAACCTAACTCGTTTGAGTTACCCGTATACTACACTCTTCTCATTATTGATTTTTATCAAGAATCAATTTTTGGCGCCGCTGCCGGGGATGGCTTGTAGCGGTTTTCGTATTCCGTCTCGAGATGTGCATTTGAAGATCCTTCCCCGAGTGAATTACCCTCATTTTTTGTATATATTTTTCAAAAACCCAAAAACATCTTAAAAACCAAAACATTCTTCCTAGAGTGTTTACAAAAACCATAAAAATTAAAAACCAACAAAACAAACCCGAACGTTAATTGTTACGTCGGCTCACCTTGAAGGTACAACCTATACACGGTGTATAAGGAAAGTCTTGACATTAAATTGCAGACTGAAGAACGATCCACTCTTCGTTCCCGCTCCGCTGCGGCGTACTTTTGAGAGCTTACCGGCACCGATTGACGTGAAGGTTACAAAATATTGTGTTTTCAACATTTCCTTTATAAAAACCAAAAAGATTTTCCTTTCAAATATGTTTTCTAACAACCCAAAAATATTCTTCTTTACCCTCTGATTTGATAATTCTTTCCTTTTATCCCTCTTTTATGATTAATTCTCATGGAGTCTCAAAATTTCTTCAACCTTATTGCTTTTAATTGAGAGACTTATTAAAAGAATGATTCAATTTGTGAACGTTGTTTTTACAAAGGGTGTGGATTTTATCGCGAATCTTGTATGTGTTGCCCTTTGGAAGAACCCACCAGGGGTATCGAGGACGTTTCCATCGATTTTGAAGAAAGATTTGAGCAACATCAAACAACTTGAAAGTATGTGTAGAACTCTCTTAAGTCTGATTCAAGCTCGACAATGTGTTAATGAAGAAACTCAGTTAAACGGAAGTCAATCACACTATTCCAGAGCTACTGAAGAACCACCGAGGATTACGGAGATGATTTCTTTGAACGTCGTGTTTTTCTTAACAACGTTGAAAAATTTGAAGCCTTGTCGAAAATTTTGAAACATATGATTGATGAACCCTCAATTCCTACTCCCTCTTCGGTGAGAGAGATGGAACATATTTCTGAACCCGAGGTGACTCCCGTTTGTACTCTCGACTCTCATCCGAAGAATTCTAGAATCGATCCTTATCTTTCTCATTCGTCGTTCCGATTCGTCAAATTACAACCAAACGAACGCAATATGAGCTTAAAATGATTTCTAAACAGAAAGAAACGAGACCACAACGGAAGTGGTGGAAATTACTAGCTCTCAGAGCACACTACTTGTCCACCTCCGTTCTTATCCCTCTCTATTTTGAAGCCTTTCATTTTCTGATCCTTCCTCTTCTCTCACGCGTTTGAGAGAAATTGACGTCTTTTGGAAGAGGTCGATGACCATATTTCTACGGATATCGTTGAACCCGTTGATTCTCTCATAATGGGGGATGAGCATCTTAGTACTATTCCGGAAACGGAAGTGTCTAATGTTGAGGTCCTTATCCCAATCCCAAGAGAGTCCGAGGTTGTTAATGATATTTGTGATGAGCCTTCTCTTGATAATTGACGATCATGATGAGATGTTCTCGATTCCGTGATGATTCTTATGGAGAATCGTTTTGTCGACAATTTACCGTCTGAGCCCGTCATTATTGAAGAAGAAATGATTTTGGCGAAGTTGTAGAGATTGAGCTAGATAATATTCAGATCGAGGATGAAGCATTACGTGAAACATTGTCGAATGTCCAACTTCTCATTTCTAAGATTGAAGCCTTAAATGATAATTCAAGTTCGCATCCTATCTCCGTTAAAGATAGTGATTTCTCTCAGAGCTTGAGATTTTCCAATTTGATGAAGAGATTAGTGGCAGTCCCACTATGGCAGATGTTTATCCTCCGATTCTTGCGATTCTACTTCGAGGATGATATGAGCAAGGTTTTGAAGGATATTTCCGATAATTCGACAAATGACCCGATCATTGAGGATGCTATTGATGACTTGATACCACCGGGTAGTGAGGATATTGTGAATGATCCTGATGAGGATATGGTTGTTCTTGATGGTTTTATTGATTCCCCTTTCTCTGACGAGTCCACCATCCTTTATCCTATTGAGCCGACATGTGAAGACAAAATTTTTAAACCCGGGATATGCATTGATGAGCCTTTTGTTAAAATCATTTCTGGAGATAAGGATCCTCGGATGGATGCCTTCATTTGTGAGCCTAAACCTCTTATCCTTTACCATGAGCTCCCATTTTCTTTAGAGTTTCTCATTTCTATCCTTCATCCTTTCGTCCGCTACCGAAAACCCCGCGGATGATGGATTGTTCTTTCATATGCCTTATGTGAGTTTGGGAGGAGTCATTTCTTATGTGCTTGAGCCCGACATTTTCTTCTCCACCCAACCCAACGGTCTCATTTCTTTCAAGAATGAGGACACAGGTTTTTGACCCTGGTATCTCTACCATTTTCTCTTCCCCAAGGACAAATGATTCGGGGGCGAGTCAGGCTAGCGACTCGTTTAAGAAAAACAGTAACACTTCGTGGGAGCACCCATGCTTTCTCTATCTTCTTTCTATTTTTCTAATAAGTGACGTGAAGGGTTAGCCTCTTCATTTTTAAGTTTTTGGTTGTTTGTGATTAGGATGTTCCCGATATGAAGACTCTCGTGCTCGAAGTTTGTCATTTCTCTACTCGAGTTTCATGATCGATGCTGATGGAAATCCGATATCCGAAATCTTATCTACTAACGTTTATCTTCTAGCATACTTAAACGGCTTTTAGATTTTCGTTGATACCCTTGCTTTTAAACATTGAGGACAATGTTTCGTTCTAGTCTGGGGTAGGGTAATCTTCGATTTGATTTGACCGCACTTGCTCATATTGTCGTGTACTCTCGCAACCCCGTTTTTCCTTAGAAAATAAAAAAATTGTGCTATAATTGTGAAAAATTTAAAAATTTTTAAGCTTTTGTTAAATCTTTTTGATTGAAAAGTTTGCTAGTCTCTTATACAAGAAGCTATAAAATGCGAATTCTAGCTCACAAGGCCAAGGATTTGCAAGTTTCCCTGAGTGATTTTAAATATGCATGACTTAATTTCATTAGACGAAGCATTTGCTAAGTTAATATATGTTTGACACCTTGTTGACTTTCATTTGGTGAGAGTAGGAATAGAATTCCGACTTGACCGGGCGGTTGAGCCCTAGCTTGTTCCTTAACCATAGATAATCTAAAATTATCGGCTTAAGCATCCGCGTCTCATTATTTGGGATTTAAATTTGCGGAGATCGGAAGTAGAGTTACTTATGAGTTTAGATGCTAAGCGTGGAGTAGTTGGTTCTTTAGAGCCCATCGAAGGTACTTATGGCTTTTTGTTCCCACAAAATTGTTTCACCCCATATCTGCTAATAATTAGAGATGTTGAGTTTTTGGCGATAGTTAGTTCTTTGTCTTCTTTAGAGAATCTTTGCCCATGAGAGTTGGGTACACATCGAGGTACTGTCAGTGTTACGGTGTAATAGACAACTGATTCTGATAGTTTGTTGCTATTGTTTCTATTGTTATAAAAGCCGTAGGGTTTGGAGTTTGGCACAAAATTAACATGAAATAAAGCCCAAATGTTTTAAAATTAAAAAATCCAAAGCTATAAAAGTTGTCTTAGACTTCTATAAAGGAAGAGGAAAATCCAAAGTCATAATAAGACTTCTGATTAAGCTGTAATCCGTTGAGTTAGTAGTTTAAAAGACCAAGGGCCTAAATTGCAAAAATGCAAATGTCTGAAATAGTGTTAGCCAAACTTGGATCCGGGAGATGTCTAAATAAAGCTTCGTCTCTGGACTCGTAGATGAGTTGTCTCGGTTAAGCCATAAAAGGATATTCTCCCTAAATCGGTGTAAAATTAGGACCTTGATGTGGACCTCATTCTTGTGTGCAATGGTTTTCGAGGGAAGGTGAATAACTAATTATCGACTTAGCTTTATATCTTTATCGAAATAAAAGTTATCGAAACGAGAAACTTGAAGAAATTCATTTCTCACAAAAAATAAAAAATCTAGAGGAAATAGGAAAATGGGAGCAAACGGTAATTACACAAGTAACTTCCATGGGTAGTGTTAGCATCTAGAGTCATATTTAACAATGATTTCGATTTCACGCTTAGTTTGGGACTTGTGAAAAATCAGGGACGATGTATTCTATCCGTATGGTCACTTCACGCTTGTGTTGTGTTTCCTACTCCGTGATCCTAAAAATGTCTTTAGAAAAATGTTGGAGTTATTGATCGACCATGAAAGTTGACAAACCGTCACTCATAGCCGGAATGTGCTAAATCGTAATATCTATACAAGTGTATTAAAAGGTAAATGGGGCATTTTTAGAATTAAGGTTTTCTTAATCTCTTTTGAGGAATCTTTGCTACTTCTTCATAGGTTTTAGTAGAAAGAGATTGAAATCCTTGGTTTTAGAAGCGTGAGTTGATTGCATTGCGTGGGGACAAGAAAATGGTCTCGATGCTGGGGTATTTTGATATGTGCTTAAACACATATCTTTTGTTTATCAAAACTGACCCAAAATAACAAGAAAGAGCCGTTTATTGTTAACATTTGCGTGTTTCTTGAGTTTTTTGCATGCAGTACGGATGTGACAAAGCAGACAAAGAAAGCCAAAACCAGAAGAAAACCGAGAACACGAGAGAAGAAGAATGCTAAAAACCGAGGCTGGGAAAGGAATTTGCAATTTGGACGATCAATTCTCAAATGCAGTTTTAGTCCCTAAAGATTCAGAATTGTCATGTTTAGTCCTTGGATTTTTCAGAAGTTGCAAATTCAGTCCTTGGTTATTTGAAGAATGACAAGAATGACCCTTGGAGATAATTTCAGATTTACACTTTTGATCCCGGATTTTTTTGATGACACTTTTGGTCCCTAAATTACTACTTGGATCCATTTCATATCCTTAAATCCATTACACATAACCTTGGCCCATGTTTAATCCCAAGCCCAAACCCTTTACGGTCCAGCTACTTAAATCCACTTACCCAAATCTAACCCGTCATCCCATTTAATACCATCAAACGAAAAACATTAAAATAAACACACAGCGCCTAAATTTTTCCCCAACCCAAATTCCCCGAACCTTAGAACCTAAAACACCCCTAAGATAAATTGCTTCAATCACTATCATTAAGGGTAATTTCGTATATCACTGACACATATCGACACCGCGGATGCCAGCAGGCATCCGGTGTCATTCCATCTTTCCTACCTCTATTGGTGCATGAGATGTGGCAATAATGATCCAAGGGCTATCAATGATTGAGATACGTGTAAGGGATGATCAAGAGCTAAACACTTAGAAAGCACAAATCAATCTTTCCAGAACCTTCTGAAGACCTGAAGAGCTCAAGCGTGGCTATATATACCCTTCATTCTTCACAGTTGGATCTCATGTAGGGTAGGAGTAGAATAGATTAGTTTCTGAGTAATTCCTTAGTTTGTGTTATTGTTGTTTTCATTTAGTAATTGATTATTTTAAATTACACTTGTACTCCAATTTCCTCATTAATAAAATCAATTTTAATCTCATTTCTGTTTTATGCTTTCATACTCTTATTTGCTTAATTACCATTTTAGCTTGTTTGTTAAGGATTTTTTTAGAGCAAAATCTCATTAAAAGCAGAAATTAAAAAAAAATCGAGAAAAACTCTTTTGAAGGTTGGTTTTAGATATAGTTTTTGTCTAATAAGCTCCTAGCTCTCTTTTAGCCTAATTAGTTTCATTCTAAGGTTTTACTCGTTTTACTCAGTTACTTTTGGTCAAATAAAGTAAATGATGCTTGAGTTTCATAAGTACAATGGGTCACGAATTGGCTGATTTGGTAATGGATTTGGGTTGATTCGGTTGGCTATGGATTAGTATAAGTTAGGATAGTGGTACCTTTTGATCTCAATTGAGCATGTCATTGTAGCAGGACATCATGTAAGTTCATCACTGTTACATTTACCATTTATATCTGCATAATCTGCATTAAGAGGAGTAGTATTAGTTTAGTGTTATTATTATTCTAGTTGCATCATTTTAGTATCATATCATCATTAAGATTTGTTTTAGAGTATAAAATGATTTAGACTTGTGTTTTGATTAGTTAAAATGGCATATCAGTATCTAGAACTAGTGTTTGCCATAGGCAATGATTTTGAGGTCTAGTGCTCATTGTGATTAGAATCGTTGTTTAAGTCTCGAGTTGGTTCATTATAATAAATTGAATGTGTCATTTGCAAATTAAGAGTAGCTAAGTCAAATCTGCGCATTTTATCTAATCTCATATGCTTATTAGT
>OU343224.1:27733592-27835661 GCA_910596185.1 Chrysanthemum makinoi
TTCACTTGATCTAGAGAGTTGTTCTTCTTTCTTTCTATTGTGATTCTCATATAGGTCCTTCTCTAAGGCGAGATCACGAGCATTCTACAAGTCATCCAAGCAAGGGGTCCTTGATTGATTTGTACCTCCGCAAGATTTCAGAAGGAAGATCTTGTATTTGATATTTCACATATTTGTTGTGTAATAGTCGTGTTGGTTTGGTCCACCGCGTTACGGACTCGCATTTAGCTTTGTACTAAAAAAGGTGTAAGCAACGCTGTGGGCTTCCGCCAAGTGAAGGAGTTTGTTGACATAGTGCTTGAACTCTCGAGTAGGTGACTCGGGAGTGGAGTAGGGCAAGGAAGGTGTCCTTGTAGCCGAACCACTATAAATCGGTTGTGTCATTTCTATCCCTTTGCTTTACTTTATTTACTTGCTTTATCATTAGATCTATACTTTCTCTACATCCATAAGATCTCACATAATAACGAATCTAAAGTTTTTGAAACTAACTTAAAATCGGCAAAACTATTCAACCCCCTTCCTAGTTTTCCACAATTATCAAGAAAAGTTTTAAAAGTTTTTAAAAACCTAAAAACTTTTATCTACCCAAAAATTTAAAGGGCAAAATCTATGCAAAACCACCACCACTACTTGAAACTAATGGTTTTATATATTGGAAAAATAGATTCCAAACATATGTGAAGTCTAAAGATATTGATCTTTGGTACATTATTGTTGAAGGCGATTTTGAGGCTACCTCAAATGATGATAAAGGAAATTTAGTTAACATACCTCATGATAAACTAAATGATGAAATGAAGAAAAAGCTTTCTAAAAATAGTGAAGCTAAAATGGTTTTGTATAATGCTTTACCCAAAAAGGAATTCGAAAGAATTTCTATGCTTAAAACCTCTAAAGAAATTTGGAATTTTTAGTTGTAACTCATCAAGGTAATCAACAAGTTAAAAATAATAAAATTGATTTATTTGTTCAACAATATGAACAATTTTCAATATCGGATGAGGAAACTATAGATCATTCATTTGCTAACTTTAATACTATTATTACATCTTTACAAGCACTTGATGAATCTTTTTCTAGCCGTAACCATGTTAGGAGATATCTAAGGGCACTTCCATCGAAGTGGAGATCCAAAGTGACGACGATCGAAGAGTCAAAAGATTTGACAATCCTCACCCTTGATGAACTCATAGGCAACCTAAAAGTCTACGAGCTTGTCCTTGCTAAAGACCTCGCCTCAAAGGTGAAAGAGAAACATCTCTTGCCCTTAAAGCAAAAAAGGCTTCAGCGATAGAGAACTCTCTTCGAAAGGGACGCATTTGGTGAGTAATGCTATGACGATAAGAAAGGCTTTCGGAAAAGCAAAGAGGACGAGAAGCCAAAAGATGATCGTATTTGCTTTAAATGTGGGGACCCAAACCACTTTATTAGTAAGTGTCCCAAAAGAGATGATCAAAAGGCGTCGGAGCGCACGTGGGGAATGAGGATTTTAGGAGGATGAAGAAATTTGTCTCATGGCAAATGACGAGGTATGTCACTAATACTATAGTAGCTCATCACTTGATGACGACTCATTGCATAATGAATATGACAAATTATGCAATATTAGCTTAAAACTAATTAACAAAAACAAGCTTTTAAAGAGTCAAAACCAACGCTTAGATAAAGAAGTCATAGAATAAAAAGCAAAACTAAAACGTTTAGAAAAGGGTAAAATAGCAAGTGGTGAATGTGAACTTTATGCTCAACTTCAAACACTAGTTGATCAACTAGATTCTAAAATTGCTAGAATGAGTACTAACACTTTAGATATGATATTAGATAGTGTTAAAACCGGCAAGAACCAAAAAGGTTTAGGTATTCAACAACTTGATCCATCAACTAGTGAAAACAAAGAAACAAAATTTGTTAAGGCACTAGAAAAAAACCAACCACGTTGTATGATCCCACGGATCCCATCAAAAGGAACCGCTAGTGTAAGCCAGGGATCCTGATCTGCTGTAGCAAACAAAGGTAATAACGTATTCTTCATCTAGAACCGAGTTTGTTATCAGTTAATAGGAAGAAACCAACTCATGTCACCACTAGACAACCACCTCCAAAATATAATCCTACTTTTGCAAGAAACAAAGCTCCATCTTTTTCAAAACTTAATCCGTCTAGGAGACCTAATAATGTTTACCCGAGAAGTAACCATTAAATGGGATGGAACCCAAATATGCAAAATGGTTTTTCCTTTCAAAACTTTGCTCCATGGAATGCATACTCATCTTATCCATACATGTCTAACATGAATGGAATGTTTAACACTAATGGACCCATGAACAAATGGGGACCAAACTTTTGAGTTAATTGTTTTCTTAGGTGTGCTTAAAGGTCTAACCTAGACCCGGATGAATGGGTCAAGGATAGCGGGTGCACGAGGCACATGACCTGCAATAAGGATCTATTCTCCACATATGAATCCTTCAATGGAGGTAATGTGGTGTTTGGAAATAGCAAAAGTAAAATCATCGGTAAAGGTACGATTTCTAACAAATCTCTAACCATTAACGATGTGTGTCACGTAGAAAACCTAAACTTTAACCTCTTAAGTATAAGACAAATATGTGATAAAAAGTGCAATGTACTTTTTACCAAAACCGGTAGTAAGATATTAAAAAATGGCATAACCATAGAAAGAGGAATTAGGAAACATGGAGTCTATGTCATTAAAATCGGTAATGAACCTAAAGACAAACTATGTCTTACCTCTATGGATGATACTTCGACCTTATGGCATCCAAGATTGGGTCACGCCAACATGCGACTTCTTCAATCGCTATCATCCAAAGATCTAGTAAGAGATCTACCCTAAAATATGAACATCACTTTTGTGATGCTTGTAATGTAGGAAAACAAGCTCATTCTAGTCATAAAGCTAAAAACATGGTGTCTACAACTAAGTGTCTAGAATTACTACATATGGATTTATTTGGTCCATCCGCTATCCAAAGTTATGGAGGCAACTACTACACTTTGGTCATAGTGGATGATTACTCTAGGTATACATGGACAAAAATTTTAAAGAACAAAACGAAAACCTTTAATTATTTTGAAATATTAAGCAAAAAAATCCAAAGACAACTAGGAAGTCCTATAGTGTCTATTAGGACGGATCATGGTAGGGAATTCGATAATGAAGTGCAATTCGGAGCTTTTGTGACGCTAATGGTATTACTCACAACTTTGGCTCCACGCGACTCCACAATCGAATGGGGTAGTAGAAAGAAAGAATAGAACCCTACAAGAAATGAGTCGAACCATGCTTAATGAACAATCCATACCTCAAAAGTTTTGGTGTAATGACGTTGATACTTCAACGCTATACTCAATCGAAGTCTTAATTAGACCAATCTTAGGTAAAACTCCATATGAGTTACTCGAGGCAAAAGCCTACGCTAAATCACTTTTGTCTTTGGTAGTAAATGTTTTATTCTTAACACTAAAGATTACCTTACAAAATTTGATCCTAAATCAACCTAAGGTATCTTTCTAGGTTACTCTCCAAATAGCAAAGCTTACGCCATATTAAACAAAGAAACAATGAAGGTAGAAGAGTCATTAAATATAAAATTTGATGAAAGTCCACCCAAACCCTCTCCACCTCTTGTCGATGACGAGATTGTAGAAAGTGAAGCTATAGTAATAAAGAAAAAGATAAATGAAGAAGAAGAACCCTTAAATGATGAAATCATAAACATTAAAGAGTCCAAAGATCACCCCGTAGATAAAGTCATAGGAAAGCTAAACGAAAGAACATTAAGGTCTCAAGTTCAAAACCAAAGTAGCTTGTTTTGTTTCGTTTCAACCATAGAACCTAAGAATACACAAAAAGCCATAAAAGATGAGAGTTGGGTAATGGCTATGCAAGAAGAATTAAATCAATTTGTTTCTAATGATGTTTGGACACTTGTCCCTCCACCTAGTAATCAAACCATAATAGGAACCAAATGGGTTTATAAAACAAGTTAGATGCAAACAGAGTAGTGTCTAGAAACAAGGCTAGACTCGCTGCCCAAGGGTATAACCAACAAGAAGGAATAGACTTTGATGAGACCTATGCCCCGTGGCTAGATTAGAGTCTATAAGAATACTTTTGCGATGCTTGTGCTAAATTTATCAAAGATTTAAAAGCTTTCTAAATGGTTTCATTAATGAAGAAGTATATGTAGCTCAACCTCCTGGCTTCATCGATTTTGTAAAACCCAAACATGTATAAATTAAAGAAAGCCCTTTATGGTCTTAAACAAGCTCCAAAAGCTTGGTATGATAGACTCAAGTCATTTTTAATTAAACACAACTATACCATGGGGTTAGTTGACAACACACTTTTACTAAGAAAAGAGAGTCACATATAATCATAGTACAAATATATGTAGATGATATTATATTCGGATCCACTTGTCAAGACATGTGTGATGATTTCTCTAAAATCATGCATGACAAGTTCGAGATGAGTATGATGGGAGAACTTAGTTTTTTTCTTGGTCTACAAATAAAACAAGTAGAAGATGGTATCTTCTTTAATCAATCTAAATACATAAAGGAGATGTTAAAGAAATTCGGTCTAGAAGAGTCAAACCAATTAGGACACCAATGTCATCCGACACCAAACTCACAAAAGATGAAGACTACGGAATCCAGATAATACTAAATATCGTGGCATGATAGGTAGTCTTCTCTACCTCACGGGAAGTAGGCCGGATATCATGTTTAGTGTTTGCTTATGTGCTAGGTTTCAAGAAGACCCTAAAACATCACACCTAGAAGCCGTATAAAGGATATTTAGATACATTAAGGGTACAACACAATTAGGATTATGGTATCCTAAGGGTACGAGAGTAGAAACAATTTATATGCAGATTCGACCATGCGTGTGATTACGTTGATAGAAAAAGTACAATTAGGGTATGTACTTTCATGGGATGTTGTTTAACATCTTGGTTTTCTAAGAAACAAACGGTACTTGCAATATCAACAACCTACAAAATACGCCTCCGCCGGCAAAGCATGCCAACAAGCACTATGGATGAAACAAGCGCTAGTCGACTACGACATTCATCTAAGTGACATAGCCATTCTATGTGACAACAAAGGTGCCATCTATTTAAGCAAGAATCCGTGTTTGCATTCTCGCACAAAGCATATAGAGATTCGTCATCACTTCTTAAGAGACAATGTTCAAAAGTGGAACATCTCTATTGAGAAGGTAGCATCCGAAGACAACATAGCCGACGCCCCTCACCAAACCGCTTGAAAGGAACAATTCAACCTACTTGCCTTGGTCTTGGTCTAATGGAACAAACGTCGTAATTTACTTTTTGACTCTACAAGGTATGTAAACACTAGCATTCTTCTTTCTCAGTCTAGGATCTCTATTTCACGACAACTCACAAACAATAACGGAATTTTCAAAACCCAAGATAAGTTTTTCACTTATATCTTTCTTTATTTTTTTTCAAAATACACAAGTTACATACACATCCTTTTCAAAGAAAATTTTTTTCAAAATGTTTCTAAAATGATACCTTCCCCAGATCAATTTCACAAAAGCAATTTCTCACGTCTAGGACAAATCGCTTTTTCATTGTTAATACAAAGTAAAACCCGCTTTCATTGCATCTCATGTCTTTGAATGCTAAAGGACACATAACTAATATATGTTTTCGGGTACATTCATTTAAGCAACAATGAATTAGGAGCATTGATAACACTAAATTACGTACTCAAGTACTAAATATGTGTTTTCGGGTTATCTCACATAATAGTATGCTTTTTCACTTCTAGTTTATTTTTCTTTTCTTATTTAGGAGTCGAGATAACCGCAACTCCAAATAGTTTGCATATACGCACACACTAGGCAAAAATGTTTCCAAAAAGTAAATTTTGTGCTGCCCGATCACCTGCACCACGGATCCCAAATTTTGCGCCGACGGATCCTCGGGAAGGATCCGTGGGATCCGTGAGACGTAAGCTGTTTTACCTTCTATTTTTCTCACTTTGGATGAAAAATCCACATTTGTTTTATATTTTTGGAGTATGTTCTTTAATGCTTGTGTTCTCATGATCACATGCCTTAAATTCATATCTAATCATTAGATTTTAATCCACATTTTGGGTCAAGCATTCATTACAATGCTTTGTTTTTCTATATATAGAACTCCCAAAATGCTTGCATAACCCATCTCATCTTCATAAACAAACTACACCATGTCATCCACAAACTCTTTAGATGAATCACCTAGTACAAACAATCATCTTCATGAAACCCAAACCTTTGTACTTCCACCTTCCAAAATACCATAATAAAACTCTAGGATATCCATCGGATTAACATCCCATCTTGTTGCTTAGGAAACCATCATCAAATGGCTCATCACCATCAACTAAATCACCACAAGATGCTTCCATTATAGCACCTCCTTCATCACCAACAAGTACACCAACTTCATCACCAAATCACTCACCACCTAAAATCACTCTTTTGGAACTCCTTAAGACTCCAACAAGATCTCAACAACCAAAGCAAAAAGAAATAGCCTTTTTGACACCTCCAACTTCTCCAAACACAATATTCAATGATCTTGAAACATCACCACCATTAGCTCCCATTAAACTACAAGAACATCTAGGTTCTTTTCCACCACCACTTCCAATCATTCCGAACTTTGATCCATATTTTCCTATTTTTCCACCACAATCTCCGCAACTCACAAATCAAAACAACCCGAAGATTTCGCACTCATTACCCACATCACTTACATTGTGAACATTGCCAATCCACTAGGGAAATTGCAATAGAAGTTAGGGAAGAAATGCGATTCATACTCAACCTCATCCTTGATCGTATCAATACCATTACTCATCCAAACCTCCATCCATAACCTTATGCAAGCATGGAAGGACTCACTACTACTATTTTTATATTTTAGTACTTTTTCTTTTGAAGTCATTTTCAAGAACAAGTCTTGTTCTTATTTTTACATGCTTGTAAGTGGCATAAATACCACTACACTTTGTTGTTTTATTACAAGGCCTTGTTTACATACCTTGGCTCCCAATCTTGATTCTCGTCAATCACAAGATTATATAAGCATGTTACTAACTTTTCTTTTTGTAGGATTTTTATTTTTCTTCACTTGACTTCCAAACTGGGGAGCTACCGCCAAGGGGAGTGTTTATACGGACTAATTTTCCACACTTTTATTTCTTCCAAGGGTTAACTTTTGTTTCACAAAAAGGGGAGAAGAAGTAAACTTAGCTTTCAAAACATACATCTATTCTTAAGTTTTACTCATCATAACATTATGTTTTGTCATCAACAAAAAGGGGAGATTGTTAATACAAATAAACCGTAAAAACGTTTATTAATATTTTGCTATCTCTTTGTGTTTTGTTGATAACAAATATAATGTTATCTTAAGTAAAATTATAAGGATACATGTTATTTTTGTAAAGCATTTACATATAGCCATTTAATACAAAAATGTTGTAATTAATCATTTGTTGTAATAGTTTATTAGGATGGGTAAAACCATAACCCATGGACCATAACCCATGGATCATAACCCATACCTAAGTTACTAGATACAATGTATACTTAGATACATTGAATCTAAGAAAACCCATGGACCAACCCATAACCCATGACCCATAACCAAAAACCCATGGGCAAAGAGGAGCGCCCCACGGATCCCTAGGATTACACTAGACGGATCCCAAGTGGGAGGGATCCGTGGATCCGTGGAACGTGGAAGAAATTTCCTATAAATAGAGAGCCATTTCTTCATTCTAACTCACCCCTCTTCTTACTAAATCTCTCAAACACTCTCATTCTCTTCTAACATATAGATCACTTGATCTAGAGAGTTGTTCTTCTTTCTTTCTATTGTGATTCTCATATAGGTCCTTCTCTAAGGCGAGATCACGAGCATTCTACAAGTCATCCAAGCAAGGGGTCCTTAATTGATTTGTCACCCGCAAGATTTCTCAGAGCAAAGATCTTGTATTTGATATTTCACATATTTGTTGTGTAATAGTCGTGTTGGTTTGGTCCACCGTGTTACGGACACGGTATTTAGCTTTGTAATCAAAAAGGTGTAAGCAACGCTGTGAAGGCTTCTCCGCCAAGTGAAGGAGTTTGTTTACATAGTGCTTGAACTCGAAAGTAGGTGACTCGGGAGTGGAGTAGGGCAAGGAAGGTGTCCTTTAAATGAACCACTATAAATCGGTTGTGTCATTTCTATCCCTTTGCTTTACTTTATTTACTTGCATTATCATTAGATCTATACTCTACATCCATGATTCACATATACAATCTAAAGTTTTTGAAACTAACTTAAAATCGGCAAAACTATTCAACCCCCCCTTCTAGTTTTCCACACATGTTTTGAATGGTCATTTAACTTATGTTTGCATTGTTTCGTATCTGTGAACGCATGGAGAGAAGTTGAGTCAAAAGCATGTTTGATACTTGACTTTAAGTGTTAAACACTTCAAGCTCAAAATGGTTAATGAATATTTTATGCAAAACATATTTGATGTGCTTACCTTTTTGGTTTTGCATATTGCAAAATGGCTAATATATCTTTCCATGTACGAGTAAGTTTGAATCACTGGAAGACTCTTGCGAGTTGAAAAAGACATTTTATAAAAACATTTCCATTTGAAAGTTATTGAATATTTATAAAATTATATAAGATTTTATAAAATAAGGTAAGAGTTTAATGCATAGTTTAATACTTTTTAATTAAACTCTTACAAATGCCCCTACATCACTACTACTAATAATATTAATATACCACTACCAATGGAGATTTTTATATAGATAGGTCATAGGTGTACTCACCTCTTGCAGCCAATCAACTAGGTTAATTCCTTTACAAACTTTACCATTACTATTCCACAAACTTTACGTACCATTACTATACATCTCAGCTCTTTTTTCTCAAGCACACTAACACAAAATGATGGCCTCTTGTCTATTGTTTCTTACAGAAAATAGATTTCATGTGTAACAAAAAAAGAAGCATTGACAAAATAAATAACAAAAGTATATCATGCAGGATGAAAGAGTTACCCATACAAAACAAAAATTTGTACCAAGTTCTTTCATTAGATTCACCAAATGTTAGTTTTGAAGAGCTCAAGAAGGCGTACTGCGTTGTGGGCTCTACAACTCCACCCGGATGTATGTCCCTCCTCTACTAGAGAGGAATGCACGAAGCAATTTGTGGAGTTACATAAGGCGTATGAAGTTCTTTCAGATCCAAATTTACGAAGGAATGTACATGGATAGATTGTTCTTGGGTGAATCTTTAATGCGTGGTTCGGGCATTATTATTGTGATGAACAAAAGAGGAATGATCTGGAAGGTGTGGGAATTGCAACTTGCTGGACTCAAAAGAGGCTGATCTGCTTGATCGTGTTGAGAGGATGAACAACGAATTTATGTAGGATATAACAAGCTAATGTTTTCATGTTGATAATATTTGCCTGTAATAAAAATCGTTTAGTATTAGGCTTCATAAATTGGGTTTGTATTCTTTTCTTTCTATGTGCTAAGCGTCACTTTTCTCTTAATTATTTGTCAAATTTATATTCAGAAATGTACTGCATGCCAAGTTTTAACTGTTATATATATCTTGTAAAAAAAAAGTTTGATCTTGTTGTTAACAGAAAGTACTCTCTAATGAATAAAGCTATGGACAAAGACACTGAAATAAAATGGTCAAGTACTGCCAATGTAGATCGATCATTATGACTTAAACCTTTTACTACATGTTATAATCTCATATTTTATGTTTCCAAACATATATATTAAAATATTTGGGAAACACATGAAGTATGAGGACTTTGGTAGCTACTTCCATTAGATGAGACATTTAATTCCCTATTTGAAAGTCAAAGTACTTTTCTAACAAATCTCTTAAATGGGCATAATCTTTATTGAAATACATTCAAGGTTTGAAAGAATTTAAGCCACGAGACCGTGTTCAAACATGTGCATGAGGACATAAATTTCGTACAAAAAAGGAAAAGAATGAAGTTCAGGGTGTGAAACAAATAAAGATCCTAGAAAATAGTATCAAATATTCATCTAAACTTTTGTAATATATCGAAAATTTTGAGCTATTGCGTTATTTGCATGCCAACAAATAATTAGTTCATGATGAATTGTAGGTTTAAGGTTTTGATTACATGCATACTAGCGTTACAAACTTAATTACCGATCGCTCCGGTACAATGGTCACGTTTTTTCGCCAAACCAATTTGATCTATGTCTTCACAGATTATCCTTTGAGGGTGCATATACGCAAACTCAATCTCCTGTTATTTACGTGTTTGCAAGAACATGCAATGATTTTAGTCTTTCTAAAGTCATGCAAAGCCAATGAATTTTGGAATGGAAATATCACGTAGTTTATGGATATATTTAATATGTGTATGACCGGATTCAACTCGGTGACCACGGACACACTTTACGTGATGGTGACTATGTTTAAATAATTAATATAAAAAATATTATGTTTAATTATTAAATTCACACAAATCCACTAAACGAAATGATGTTGACTTATCTAAAAGTGACTATCGGGTCGTTAAATGTCAATCTTATACGGTTAAAGAAATGCTTCGCAGACGTTTTAGGAACCCTCTTTTGGGCTTGTTTTTGGTCAAACTATGGAATCCCACATCGAAACCATAGTAAACTTGACATCTACCATAGCTTATAAATACATCCCCATGTATTCATCCTTGAGACACTTGATTTCATTAGGCGTCAAAATTTCTTTCTTCCCTCTGCCTTTGGTCGACGAAAGTGAATCCCTACTGTAGCGATTTACGAAATAATTTCGGAAAGCATAACAAAAGCGTGTTTGGTTATTCTATTGTGATCAAGAACTAGCATTCGTGATCGAATCGCTAATAGTAATGTATGTTAAAAAACGTGGTGTAACACACTAATGTTACATCACCATTAACCTAAAACTGGGTCAATTCGTTAAACCACAAACCCTAATTGTGCCTTTGAATTGAAGATATCTACCAATTGCGTTATGATGCGATGATCTTTCGCTTAATTATTTATTTGTTATGATCTTAAGTCTTCCTCGCATCTGCAGGTAGTCTATATATGATTTTATTGTTTTCATATATCTAACCAAATGTGGGTATCACGAGCCTTGTATAACAAGTAATTATCATCAAACACATAAAATAAACAAAACATGATTGTGTTATTATTTGTAGATCTAGGTTTGCAAACGTGAACCCTAATTTTTTGGGGCTTTTTGTGCCCCACTAGGGTTTTGTAAACTTCAGCTTTTAATTGGATTAGAAACCCTAGGGTTGCATGCAATTTTATGTGTATTAAATCACAGAACTCGTTTAATTGCATTAATTGTTAAGTGTGATTTACATCCATGATAAATACATGCATGTTTTGTCATGGATCCGCTTTTATCAGGATAAGCTCTTTTACTCTTTGCTAGTTGATATACACTAAAAATTAGATGACTAATTTAAGACCCTACCATTATTATTTAATCAATTACGCTATGCCAGATGCATTGATTCACCGCAAATCACTTAATCGCATTTACGTACTACTCTTGCATACTAATAAGCGAGTCTTAACCATATACATATTGGACGTATCTAGAATTGATTTTTACAGGATTCACGCGCTTTGGTTGCGTGGTTATTTGATATGCATGACTTATTATTATGTTATGCATTCATTGGTTTATTCATATTTTAAATACTTGCTTGTTTGTTATGTGTAACAAGGTATTTTTACAAGAAAAAATAAACTGACCTAAACAATGGTGAAACATGATGCAAGATAAGAATCGTAATCGCTTAATTGCTTGATTTTTGCACAAAATAGTTAGAACTACCACCCATTAATGACAAACTATGTGATGGGTATAAGGTTGGTAATGCATTAAATTGTGACCTAAAAATGAGGGTATAAAATATGCTTCACACCCAAATTCTCCATTGCTTATAAAGGTTTCCTAATGGAGCTACCAAGTATTCTATATGTGTGCATAAAATCTTAAGGGTGATTTATTTAAATTTACTTAATTTTTGTGGTAATTATCCGAATAACTTGTATCTAAGGATCATGCAAAGAAAGAGGGATATAAAGGAATTAAAGGTAATTCTTTAATTGGTTATCCAATACCTCAATTAAAGTTTGATGATGAAAAGCTTAATTCATTAAAACAAGTATATAAATGTTTTAATAAAACCTATGCTAATAAGATGAATGCATGACATCTTTTGTACATATTTGATTTTGACATCAAAATTATTACCTTTAATTTAAGTTGTATGCCATCCAATCTAAAACTAAAACACCGAGATTACCTTTTTATTTGGCGTGGAGAACCTGATTTAGATCAGAATCAAAGGGTAAAATATCCACGTTGACGCGGAGAACGGGTAATATGGATGATTTTTGCAGCTTAAGCTGACAAATTTAATTGAGCTTTAGAAAGCGGTGAGCTTCATAACTCAAGGCATAAGCATTGTGGATAAACATGTTTACATGGCAAATTGAAAATTGGCTAGATGTAAATCCCATAAATCTAGGGAATTGCAATTTGAAAAATTGGCAATTGAGGTTCGACTTCAGACCATCTTGAATAATTCTTCATTACTAGCGTATCAATCATGTGATGAAACTATGTCAATTGGATCCTATTTTCAAAGTTGAAAATTAAATGGTTATATGCTTATGAACTATGGGTAATTAATTTTCGGTGCTAAGTTAATTATCGAAAATACTAAAATTGAATTTTGTAATTCTTTTGAATGTATTAAATGCAACATTTAACAAGAATCCAGGTTTATCTTTTGATCAAGAATTGATCCATTCTGCTTTCAAACAAATGCGTTTAATCGAGAATAATTTACCTAAAAGACAAACTCGTAATATTGGATTTCACATACACATCAAACCATAACTCAAAGTGGGTGCATAAAGGTGAAAGTTCTGAGAGAGAAAGTTAGAGGTTTAGGGAACTTAGTGAGAGAAAGTGAAAGATATTATTATGAGCTCCAACTCTCTACCTTGGGAGGTAGAGAGTATTTATAGTCTTACATAAAACGCCACACAACGGGCCGTGGATCGTGCATGGGTAAAGACCCGTCCGTCCTCCACGGTGTTACTTAACTAAATACTACTTAAACTAAAATAACTACTTGACTACGAAGCTTAACGATTACATATACTTGAGGTGACCGACTCTTTAATACCGGGAATTTCTAATTCCTAACAATCTCCCCTAAGGGAGGTCACCTCAAACATATACTAAAATTACATTGAATACAAACAGATATTACATTAACAATTGTTCTTGCATTCTTGATGTAGTACTTTGTTCAAGCTCAGAGTCATTGATTCCACTCATTGCATGTTTGGTTAATCCAAGTGGAGGTCTTTATGATCCACGGATAATAATGTTAGCCATCTTTTGAGATCATCAAAGAATAAAAATCTCTCGACATCCATTGTGGTGTTGGTATTATGTGATGTTGTGACTTTCGGACCGACATGCTCACATTCTGGATCATGATATCTTCACATCAGAGTAGCGAAGCTTTGTTGATTCATGATATTGGCGCAGTAGCGTAAGCATGGAGTGAAAATATCGTGAGTCATTGATGCACTAATCATGATTTCTTTCGATATGAATGTGTTGTGTGAGCATGCGTCTATGGATTGACCGCTTCCATTCTCGATCACCGCGAACATCGGGTGTACCCGCATAAGACGCTTAGCAAAGCGCATCTAAAGTGTCTTTGATCACTTTCGCTGAATTGAGGTACACGCCCACGGTTCCTCGCTGATCAAGCATAAGTACCGCCAGTGATCGTATAATTCTAAGAATTTCCTTGACAGTGGTTTCGCTTGTTCTAGCCGTTCTCAAACCGAACGCCTCAAAGAAGACAACACGGAGTGAGTGAACCAAAAATGAGATTCATCGATTGATGAAAAGAGATTTGAAAAACAATCGCGTATTGCTCAATAGAAATTGTTTTTGCAATATAACGAAGGTTTTAATGAAAATCAATTATCAATCATAAACACCTTTTGATTTGAAAATAGTACACAAATGATGTGCTAATGAAAAGAGTTTTAAGCACAAAACCGGTTTTTCAAAGGTATCCGTCAATCCATAACTGAACCGTGATTGATTCAAAAGATTGAATCTCCATTGTTTCGCTCAGCTTGTCACATGGTTGATCTATTAATAGATCTCACATGCCACCTACCAGAGCTTGTTTGATGTTGGCTCCGTAAGGCTTTCCATCTTCATTGTGAATATTTTAACATATCACTTGATGTTCGCAATACCACAAGGATAATGCGTAGGACTCAAGATATAATCTCTTTCCACATTGTGTGAAACAGAGAGTCTTCATTGAAAGTGTCCTAATGAGATTTATTGATGATCTCGTGGCTCTAGACTCAATTTTGCATATTTGGATCCCTATCGAGACTAGGAGAGGGTCTCCTCTTCAATATCAACAATCTCTAAGAGAAAGTCGATAGATAATGTCGGTTCCCGTGAGAATGAAACAAGTCCTTTTAAGAGGAACTTGAGTGGTTTTGGAAAGTTGAAGTGCGCGCCACCGGGTCCATGACGCCTTGTCTTCAATACCGATGTTACCATCAAGAGCATATGAATTGAACCCTTCGCCTCTAAGGTTGAATAAATGGAGGGCTATTTGTTTTCACCCTTTTCTCATTCAATTCTTTTTAATTCTTCAACCCTTCAATGCTTACCGAGACTTCATAGCTAGAACCTTGTTGGGTTTATTCCAAGACTAGCTCACTCAGTCCAAGACTCTTCCCATATCTCATTTTTCTCCTTTTATCATCATACCTAAGAACTCTACACTAACTAGTGGATAGTCCCTGGGTAGATCCCTCCGGTTCTCGCGGATCATGGGAACAAATACCTAACCTTATCATCCTTATATCACCATACATAAAGTAAAGTTGGTCGGTCTATTTGGTATTGTTCATCCGCCATTGGAACCAATTGAAAACCATTTGAAAATCAATCGAGATACTTGTGATATATTATCAAAGCATTTTGTACCTGAATTGTTTTTGATATTTTTAGAATAAGAACTCCCCCTCAACATGTGCATCAAATATTTGAAATAGTTTTGCACACGGAGGCAAGAGAAAGAATTAACTTCTTTGATTACCATTTTCTAAAAGATATCAACATCACTTCCCAATCAAATCAAGTAGATAAAGCATTTTGGGGAAGGATGAGGTTTTCATGATTTTGCTCCCCTCAATATGTGCCTCGAGGTTTGAAAAGAGTTTTGCACATACTAGAGGGAACCCGCACATTGAGATAAATGATCACGCTTCAAATCATAGGTTTAAGATAGATGCTCCCCCTCAACATGTGCATGGAAAATTTGAAATCGCTTGTCACATGTGGGAAGGAGAGCTTGTACATCCTTATAAAACCATTTACCTAATTATCAGTTTAAATCCAATTTAAATCACACATTCTCCCCGATCACAATTATCAAATCATTTGAGATTTGTGATCTCTTATAGATTTAAATTGATTTTGAAAGCTTTTAAGGAGAATTGTGACTTGATTATGAAAGCGCTTTAACTGATAAGGATCGGATTTTAAGACTTTAAACTCCATTGTTAAACATGCATGATATCTTTTGAAAACAATTGAATGCCAAATAACTTTTTAATTTAATTGAAATCATTCTCCCTCAATCAATGACATAGGTTGTTGATTGAGAGATAGATATTTTGACAAATAAGTCCAGATGATTATCAAAAATAGAGTCAGAGTTATTTTTCAAAGCGTTAGTTTTCGCAGATAAATGTTTATAGAATCGAGCATGGAATTTGAAAACATGGTAAAGCATGGCTCGTTTCTTTCTTTGAAAAGCTGGTTATTACCGAAATGACAATAAACCATTGTTTCTCTTCTCTCAAAAATTTTTTGATTTTTTGATTTTTTTTTAAATTTAACAACATCTAAAGTCCCGTGTCATTTTTGAATGACAGACAAAGACCGTAGATATTAATCGAACCGAGAAAACATGACAAATTGACAATATTTTTTGGAAGATTTTTTCGAATTTTTCGATTTTTTGTGATATTTTTGTATTTTGTTTTTCGAATAAATATTTACAAGAGATAGATGAAGATAGACCTTACTCCTCGCCTTCTTCCCAAGACGCTTTGAGTGTTTCTCGTTGAAGGCTTTTCAAGCCAAGTCGGGGAAGAATAAACTCAAAACGTTCTCTTGGAAGAGCTTTGGTGAAGATGTCTGCTAACCGATATTCAGACCTCACAAAATAGAGTTCCACCACACCTTTTTCCACTTGTTCCCCGATGAAATGATGTCGAATGTCGATATGCTTTGCTCTTGAGTGTTGAACGTTGTTGCATGAGAGAGCAATAGTACTTTTATTATCACAAAGATGAGGATTTTGTTGAATTCAAAGCCATAGTCCGATAATTGAGATCTCATCCATAAGATTTGAGCACAACAAGATGACATGGCTATGTATTCAACTCAGAGGAAATAGAAGTACTCATTTGCTTCTTTGAAGACAAGCTCACAAGCTTATCACCCAAAAACTCGAAAGCACCTCCATGTACTTCGACGAGTATCTTGACATCCCGCATGATCAAGATTCCGCGATAGGCGTTAGTGACATACCGGTGTCCTTCGGTACCAAAGTCCCATATTGATGGTTCCTTGGAGATACCGAAAGACCCGCTTAACCGCTTCAAGGTGCTTTTTAGTAGGCTTAGCCTGGTATCTGGCACACATGCAAACAAATAACAAGATGTCGGTCTACTAGCGTGAGGTACATCGTGGATCCAATCATACTACGATATTTCGTTTGGTCAATCATGATCCCCGAGTGGTCCTCATCTAGTTTGGTTCGATCAATCATGGGAGTGTCAACAGGTCACTTGAATCAAATCCAAATTTCTTTAAGATCTCAGTTGCATATTTAGATTGATTAATGAAAATGCCTCCGGACTTTGTGAAATTTGTAATCCCAAGAAAAATGACATTTGTCCCATCATTGACATTTGAAATTTTGAACTCATTTCATTTGAAACACGATCACATTCCATTGGTCTGGTCGAGGCAAAAATAATATCATCAACATAAATTTGAACATGAATTAAATGTTTGCCGACTTCTCGGTGAACAATGTAGGATCAATCGCTCCTTTGTAATCCGGAGATAGAAGAAACTTTGACAAATGTATCATACCATGCCCTTGGAGCTTGCTTTAAACCATAAAGGCCTTTTCGCGATAAACGTGAGTAGGATGCTCTTGATTCACAAATCCCTTCAAAGTTGGCCGACGTAAACGACTTTTTAAGATCTCCATTAAGAAATGCCGCTTTCACATCCATCCGATAGACTACCATGTTCTACTAGCAAAGATTAGCCAAGAAGATTCTGATTGCCTCGATTCGAAAGCAATGAGCAAAAGATTCTTCAAAGTCTATACCCTCCTCTTGACGATATCCTTTAGCAACTAATCGAGCCTTGTTTTTCAACACATCACCATGCTCATCAAGTTTCACTTTGAAGATCCATTTTAGAGTAATAATCATAGCACAACTGAGCGGTACTAACTCCCATACATCAATTCGATCAAACTCATGAATTTCTTCTTGCATGGCATTGAACCAAATTGCCTTCATTCATGGCGTTTTAACATCTTTTGGTTCGATCTTTGAGAGTACGGAGTTGAAAAAGCTCCATAAGGCATCGGTGCAAGTTTTCCGTGTGGATACCGGACGAGAAGGATTTCCAATGATGTTGTCTAATGGATGATCGTGAGTCCATTTTCTGAGGTGTTCTTGTGGTAGTTGTTGAGAACCGAAGTAGAGTCGATGTCTCCTCAAGAAGATGGTTCTGATGAAGATTCGTGAGCAAATATGTTTTCAAATGGAGCATCTTCGGGAGTAGCAAAGGGATTAACTTCATCATTGATGCCATAAACATTTCCATGATGTACATTTGAAGAATGATGATTTGTTGATGAGACTGAAGGATCAGCAGCTTCTTGACTTAAAGATATTGAGAGATCGAGGATTGACTTCATTCACAGAATATGAGCATCCTCTCTGTAGGGATCAACACCTCATTAGTACTTGGATCATAAAGTTCATCAAACATAGGATCAAACAATTTCTTTAAATCATCTTCCGATGGAGGTACATATGGAGTTTCTTGAGAAGAGTTTGGAACAAGGGATGAACCAATGGGGCTGTTTTTGAAGTGCGGGTCCGAATCGATTGTCCAGAGCCATTTGACCGTCACCATCAAACGTAACGGAATTGTTTCCATGATATTTCGGGTTCTTTTGTTGTAGATTCGGTATCCCTTTTGTTTGGTGCATACCCTACAAATACTCCAATGTCTGCTTTAGCTCTAAGTTTGCCTAAGTCTTGACCTCATTAGTTGGATAACACAATGCACCAAACACACGAAGGAAAGAGAGATTAGGTTTTCTCTTGTGGAAAAGTTCATATGGAGTTTTTCCATGAACAGGTGAATCGGGAACGATTTTGTGTGTAGCATGCAAGGCAATAGCTTCACCAGAGAAACATTGGAACCTTTGAGTAAATCATCATTGTTCTAGCGGCTTCTACAAGAGTTCGATTTCGCCTTTCAACTACACCGCTCGTTGAGGAGTTCGTGGAACACTTCTTTGATGGCTGATTCCAACGCTTTCATAAAATTCACTAAGATGTTTGTTAACAAACTCGCCCATTGTCCTGCTCGATTATTTCGACGGTTTTGTTAAGTCGAACCCGCATGCTTGATGAGTTTGATGATGATATCGGAGTTTCATCCTTTGTCCTTAAGAACTTGACCTGTGAATCTAGAGTAATCATCAACCACAACTAACACATATTTCTTCCCAAAGATATTCTGCACTCTCATTGGTCCACATAAATCCATATGATTTGTATGAAGAACTTCGGATGAGTTAGTAGGTTTGGGTTTGTGGGCATACTTCTTGCTTTTTCCCAATTGACATGTGAACAAAGATGATCCTTTTCATACTTTAGTCGAGGTAAACCTACAACTAAGTCCTTTCTGGAAAGATCATTGATGGTGCCGAAGTTCAAGTGATTGAGACGACGATGCCATAACCATGACTTTGGTTTTGAAGCCTTTGACAACAAGCAAATTGGAGAAGACTTCATCATATCTTCGATAGAGATGGTGTAAAGATTTGAACCACGAGTTCCTCTTAAAGTTCCTTACCATCAAGTTCTCTAACAAAACAAGTATGTTTTTTAGAAGGCTACTTCTAGATCGTAATCACGAATTGACCGACAGAGAACAGATTATGACCAAGACCTTCCACATAGTATACTCTAGAGATAACACTATCACCAACAACATAATCACCATAACCCATAATTGCACCTAAATGATCATTACCGAATCTAACTGTCCCGATGAATTTGCTCACGGTTCATGAGCCGTGACCGGTCCCAAATATATGCTTGGAACAGTCCGAGTCCAAAATTACGTAACGATTTGAACGATCCGCAGTTGAACACGCACAAGAATGGATAATCGATAATTGGGATCCCCATGCAAGAATGGGTTCCACTTGGTTAGTAACAGTAATTGGAACACCCACATCATAAATAGAAACATCCATATCAGAAGTAGAAGCAATGGAATCATTTGGAATAGATGCAATGTCGGTGTTCAGATTTGACCTATTCAAAGTATGTTCACTTCTTAAGGGAATAGTTCTACCAGGAGGCATCCATTTTCTAGTGGGCATAATCTTAGCAGTTTGAGAGCAAAACCGATTATTCTTATGGCCAAAAGGTATCCAATAATAACCTATCTTTATAAAATGTTCTTCCCTGTGGGTTTCCATCGCTTTTCTAACAATCTTCGCTTTTGCCTTTTGCCTTCTTTTGCACGATTATTAGCATTAACAATTTTAACCGGGCATTTGACAACATTAGACAAAGCATTCACACCATATTCATGATTAGCAAATGAATTCAAGGACATCATTACAAGGTTTGCAAATAGTATCGAATTGAATTAATTACAAGACGATGCCTAAGGCTAATACTAGAATCAACACGATTCGCTTTATTCAACTCAAGCTTAAAGTTCCTAGATTGGTCTTCTACTCTCTTCCAATGCACATTTTTAGCTTGCAAGGTCCTATCATTCCTTGTATTGTCTTGAGACTTTGACCTATTCGCTTTAATGTCACCGACATTACTCCCTGTAGAGGGAATGGGAACATTAGTTGGTTGATCTAATTTTGCATTCCCAACTTGATGTGCAAGGATCCAAGTACTAGAAGGCACATTATGTATACTTTCTTAAGACTGATTTGAGCTTTTGCGTGCACACTAAAGTTCACTTTCTTAGCACTAACATATCCGAATCAACTACTTGAAGGCACATTAGTGTTTCCTTTCTTAAGACTGGGCATAGAACGGATTTCCCGCTTGGCACTAGGCATAGAACAAGGCATCACAGCTTTGCCTTTTTCACCTAAGGATTTTGGACATGTTGCAATTACACATTCTAGCAACTCTTGAGATCCTTTGGCCTGGAGGCAAGCAAACCTAATTTCACTATCAAGAGGTTTGTTAATGAAATCCTCTTCGACAATCTCACTGAGACATTCTAGACTATCCTTAAGGTGAGCACAGGAGTCATGAAAAGCATGTTCATTATTCCTAAGATGAGGAGGAATATATTTAACGCCAAAGTGTATTTGCAATCTAAGGGTGACTTTGAGACAACATTCTTATTGAAAACAAGTGGTAGTTTCCCATTTCCCCGACTTCTCGTGATTCTCAATTTCCTTTGTAAAGACGTTATTTTTCGTTGTTTTGGTCACGGGTGACTTTTATTGAATCATATAACTCTTTAAAATGTCGTTTAACTTTTTCATTTTCTTCTAGAAAACTCTCGCTTTCCTTTTGTAAGGCATTAACTAAGTTTTGAAGATGAAAAGTTTGAGAATTTCGAGAATCTAAAGGAGGAGGCATTTGGGAGCCTGTCATATTGTTCTTTTGACCCTTTAATTGAGAGATTTGGGCTTTCAACTTTCTGATCGTGTTGCAATGAGCTTGAATCTGTTCATCACGCTTGTTAATTTGAAAAACTGCATCAAACTCTGGAGCATCCGAGGATGTCTTGATATTTGAAGTTTTGACATTTTCTTTAAGATGTTGATATTTTAGTTGTAAATTAAAATGCTCAACTTCTAGTTTAGAAAAATGTTTAACCAAATTGTCATGATCATCCAGCTTCAATTTTCTCTTAGTTTGAATTAGTTTTTTCAAGCTCAATGACACGATCATGGGAGACTTTCAGGGCAATAGATAATTCATGAAATTGGGAAGCATTAATAGAACAATTTGTAGCATTGAAAAACACATCTTGAGCAACACATTCAGATATCAGATTCTCATTCAAGTATGCAAGTTCTTCCTCTCAATCTCATTATATTTTAGTGCTCGCTCATAGTCACTAACTTCAACTATCATTGCATCAAATTCTTTTTCCATTCCCTTAATATCAGTTTCTATCCCCTTTTAAGACTCTCAAAGTGATCTTTTAGAAGTTTAAAGAAAGGCATGACCTCGGTTAAATAACATTCTTTCATTTGCTCAAAACCCCTTTCTCCTTCGCTATACCAAAGGGTGTGATCCTTTTCTTGCAAGTTTTCTCAAAATCAACAAATAGTTGAAATATAACATATTGGCTAATTAAGGTCTTGCTTTTAGTGGCAATTGTTCTAGGAACAAGATGCATTGGTGTATTGGGAGGATACACAGTTGCTTTAGGCATTTTCCTAAGGGAAGGGTTTGTTTCAACAATATTTTCGCTTTCGCTTATCTAAATCCATTTTCCGTAACACTTGTTCGAGTCAACAATGTTTGAGGCTTAAACATGTTCAAGGAAATCCAATTCTCCTTTTTGTAGTCATGGGGAGTGATAATTACTTTCTTCTCTTTGCATTTAGGATCATTAGTTTTTGTTCATTTTTCCCTAGTGATTCATCTAATTTCTTATCTTCCTCTATGCACTCAAAGCAACTAGGTTTTTGTCTAGGTTTAAGAATCTCATTGCCATCATAGATCACCTTTTGAGCATTTGCTATCTTCCGCACTCGTGGTTGGGTTTATCTATAATGGGAATGCTATGCTTATCGCTAGAACTCTATGCTTAGTGATCATGTGAGCATTCTGAATGGTGTTCCCTTGTATGTACAACTTGTTTTCAAGTTTGTTTTTCAAAGTTTTCTGATTAGAAAAATCTTTCAAGAGTTTTGATTCCTTTGCATTAAATTCTTGCTTAAGCATTTTCACATTTTCTTGAAGTTCTTGTTTTTGCTTAGCAGTTTTAGAAAGCTTTTCTTGCAAGGAATTTAACTCTTGTTTTAATACTTCTTCTCAAAAATTACTTTTTCTAATGATTGCACGACTTGGTCATCCATTTCTCGCCACGAGTGGTCAACTCAAATTTAGCACGTTGTTCGTAAATAGCAACACGTTCGTTATAGGCATTTAGTTCGTAAATTACGAATCATCAGGGGCACATGCAGTGTATTCATCAAAAACATAGTCATTGTTGACTTCAGAAGATGCATCACTTGGTACAACTTCACTTTCACTTTGTTTCACATATTGATCATATGGGACAACATTGATATTACCCATATTTTCAATATTTGATTCAATAGTTTCAGCTGATTGTACTTTGTCATGCATCTTTTGCACATCGATCATCGTATAGTTTTAGTACCTCTCGAGATGAGTTTGTCTTTGGATGGGCCAGCTTGTGGTGAAGAAGAGACCTTGGGAGAAACCATTGGAGAAATGCTAGCCATAAAAATTGTGTGTGCCTTAGGTCCATCATCCACATCAGAGTCGTATGCATCACAATCGACTTGAAAGGCATTCGATGATTGTGACCTATCTCCCGAATAGGTCGCCATCCACATCTGCATCATAGGTCTTGGCATTGCCCTCAGCTAGAAACAACAATTCCTCTTCATCCAAAGCAACACCATTATCCTGAGCTTGCACAAGCAAAGATCTTATCTCAAGTAATCAAAGATTCTGTGGACGCTTTGGAGATGTGCGCTCTTGCAATGTGTCCTCACCACCACAGCTTATAACATTTGATCGGCTTAGCTTGACCTTGATTACCATTCCTTCCTCGATTCGATACCAACATAACTCTACCAGCTCCACCTCTTCCCTCGATCATATCGTTTTCCTGAATCGTTGCACCACGATCCTCCCATCTTTAACAAGAGCTTGATTGTGTGGGTTAGATGTCGCTCGAGGTTGTTGTTGGTTTGTGGGAGAGAATTCATGTTTTGACTAATCGGAAGAGCTAGTTGATTAATGAAGTTACCCACGGTGCATCGATCAGCTTGTTTGAACATAGGATCGGGAATGAGTTTGTGATTACCATTACCCATGGGTATGACTTGTGAGGCTTTGGTTGTGATTCCGATGTTTGAGTAGAAGGCAGTTGAGTCATTAGATGAGCTTGTCTCTCCCTGGTTGGTTTTGAACTGATTAAGAATCAATTTTTCAAACATAGCATGTCTCTCATTCTCAAGGAGGAAGGCATAGAGTTGCTCATAGTTTGTATTCTTCAATCCTTTAGTGAGCTTCACAGAGGTGACAAACTTGTGCCATTCGGGATTCATGTTGTTCACAAATTTTGAGTTCAGCTGAATGTTAGGCATAGTCATTCCGATGTTCCTCATGTCATTCACCAACTTATGAAATCTCACATAGTACTCATAGACACTCTCACCTGGTTTCATCTTGAAGTGTTCAAATTCATCATAGAGTTGTGATTCTCTGTCTTCCATAGTTAATTCTGAACCTGAGAGAAGCATCTTGACATTATCCCATACCGCCTTTGCTTCGGTGTTGTGATTGATCGCTTGTAGATGTCTTTAGGAAGACCTTGAAGAACAATGTTGAAGCCCCGATATCAAGATCGAATCTCTTTTCTCCTTATCATCAAGCTCATCATACATCTTTGGTCTGTCCATTCCAGTAAATCGAGTTCCATCTTCAACAGTATCAAGTACATCTCTAGTCGTCTCAACTCGATACGGTCCTTCATCAATGGATTTGAGAATGTTGACACCATATTCCTTTCCAAGGCAAGATAATCTGATTCTTGAGCCCAAGAATCGTAGTCAGCCTCGGTCAAGCATGGGTGGACGAGTATCCGAACCACCGCTTGAACATCCTCGAAACAAAGTGGAGATGATTGTAGGAACGTTGGTAGACATGATGATAAATTAAACGGATTTTATAACTCTATGATTAAACCGCGAAATAGATTCTTTCACGGGATTTTACTAAATCAAGAGAAAACCGTAAAGAAATCACTCAAGTCGCTAGAAAATTATGCACCAAGTCGCTATCTTCTAATTCGCTATTCCACTAAGTCGCTAAAGTCCCAAGTCGCTAAACAAAAGACAAGTCGCTAAATAGCAACTCGCTAAGCCTCAAGTCGCTAGCTTAAATTTTGGCAAAGAATTCGCTAAGATACAAGTCGCTAAGGAATCAAGTCGCTAAATAGCAACTCGCTACTTACCACGTCGCTAACACCAAGTCAAGCACCGTAGTGGAGAGTCCACTACTTGTACTATTAGTCGCTAGGCCTAAGTCGCTAGCTCCAATAACTGCAACTCGCTACAAAATTGTAAAGCAAGTCGCTACTAAGAAAAAAATCCGTAGGTCAAGTCGCTAGCAAGAAAACTTCACAAACATCACTTTTCAATCCAAAACAACCCAACCAAGATGATTCAAGCTTACCAAATGAAAACCTAAACACTTGTGATGATTCTAAACATAAAAGTACAAACAAAATCCAAGCTTTAACACAAGAAATCAACCAAATGATGCAAAACCACTAAACTTTTTCAAACTCAAAAACCACCTAAAACCACTAGAAATCCAAAGATGTGCAAGATATGATCTAACCATGGCTCTTGATACCAATTGTAGGATATTGATTTCACTTACACATCAAACCATAACACAAAGTGGGCGATAAAGTGAGTTCTAGAGAGAGAAAGTTAGAGGTTTAGGGAACTTAGTGAGAGAAAGTGAAAGATATTATTATGAGCTCCAACTCTCTACCTTGGGAGGTAGAGAGTATTTATAGTCTTACATAAAACGCCACACAACGGGCCGTGGATCGTGCATACAAGGGTAAAGACCGTCCGTCCTCCACGGTGTTACTTAACTAAATACTACTTAACTTAAAATAACTACGACTGCGAGCTTTCTAACGATAACATATACATGAGGTGACCGACTCTTTAATACCTGGAATTTCTAATTCCTAACACAAACGAAGTCTCTTTTCCATGGGAGAAGCATGAGACTCAATCCTATTCCTTTTCATGAATGAGAAAAGTATAATAGGAACATTTGAATTGTCTAAACTCTAATGTAACTCATAAGCAAATGAATTGCACATCTTATTTTTCTCATAAAGATTTCATTACCCCTTTTTGGTGAATGAATCCTTTGTAACTAACATGAATGTTGGTTAACCGAAAACATGTATATGAGTTACTAAATTAGAAGCTAGACTAATTACCGCGAAAATTGGTAAAAGGCAAACTAGCAAAATTTATCTAGTTGTTTTGCTTTAAAGGTGCTACATACCAGTATGGGGATGGTAGGCCAAGTAAGGAAGAAATTGCATACCCAATTTTTCAAGTTAATAACATTGGTGGACAATCCATCATTCATAGAGTAGAATACACCTTTTAGTACCTTAGTAATGATTATGTATGGTTCTTTAAAGGTGTAGGAAATTAAAAAGCAAGCAAGTTGTTTTCATCGTTATGCAACACTTACAATGTTGTCGATTCAAAGGGGAGCATTTGTGTTGGATTACCAATAAGAAGTTGTTTTATTGATTTCTAATCGCTGGGAGCTACAAGCCTTATTTCCCGTGTAGTAACCCAGATTATCTTCAAAGATAATTACTTTCCAATTGTAGGCACTTATGTTTTTTTAAGGAGAGTCATGCGCGCGCTTCCTTAGTAATCAATATAGTCCTACATCTACTTGTTATATCTATGACACAAATCATATTAATCAAATAAACGAACGTGTATCATGTTGTTTATCTGCTACATCATGTTGTTCCATGCACAAGTGGGAGAAATCTTTATTGTGTGCAAGGTACAACACATATAACTATGATTTAAATGGATTCTCTTGACCGCAAGGTAAGAGAGTAACGTTCCAATAGGAATTATACATTTAAATATGTATGATTGCCCCATTAAGAACATGTGTCAAGATGATAACAAAGACTACTTTAAATATTAATGTCATTCAATATTTAAGAAACACTTGTAGTTACAATTTATGTTACGTGAGAACGTGAACTAGATTGTAGCCTAAGGTAAAATATCCACGTGTCGTGAGAACGAGCATGGATGATTTTGCACTTTCTTACGTTGAACATTTCATGGAATAACATAATTGAATGAAGTAATCTATACTACTTTTTAATTTAAGTATTCGCTGAATGACTTAAATATATGTAGTAAATATTAACTTGAAATATTAATTGAAACTCGAGGTGGTGTTCATAATTACTTTAATTATAAATGTTTATGATTTTGTAAAGTCACAAACATGAAGTCTTTTAATACAAGACTTAGAATATAAAGTAAGCCGTTAACTTGCTATGTTTTAAGACATATGCATGAAGTCAATGAGTTGATCAAAGACTTATAACGTATAGTGGGATTATAATTGATATGTCTTTTGACTTGGTCAAGAATACTTGTGTTATAATACATGCACTTGACTTGGTAATTCTATTGTACCATTAAGTTTTACTTTGTTGGTAAATAGGTAAGCCAAAGGTAGATAGTTATCTTAAATATTGTTAGATTTTCTTACAATATTAATTCTAAGAAAATATCATAGTTTTATGGTATGTTCAGTTAGAAGAATCAAAGTCTATTGGCGTTGTTTGATTCAAGATAACTATAGTTTCTTCTAAAAGTTATCAAGGTTAGTAGAATGAGTATAGATTGAATATACTCAATAAGACTCCAACCTAGAAGATTGATAAGACACTATTTGTTTATGGAATGTGACGAATCACATTAAGTCTTATAATGAAGTTCTGAATTTGTTAAACTACTTGTAAAGTGAGTTGTAACAAACTAAAGTCAGGAACTATCAATGTTTTTGTAATATCCCAAAAGAGAACAATGTATTGTTGCTCTACTTGCTAAACTATTTAAAGGTAATCTTTAAATTGTTAAAGGCAAGTGGGAGTTTTGGTTTAGATCTTGAAAGATTAAAGTTACAAAATACATAATCTTCTAAAAATGCACTTGCAAATATCATGATGAGGCTAAACATGTAAATGATAGACCTCAATATGATGGAATTGTCATTCATAGATCCGTAAGGATATCTCAGATATTTAATATGCCGAGGATTATGTGTTACAGGATCATGGTAGCTCCTGTTAATCATGATGATGAATTTACCAAATGTTGAATTGTGGTAAATCAATCATACTATGAATGTTGAGATGCTGTCCATAAAGATAATCAATTTTAGATACTTGGTTTATCTAAATGAAGATGATTTTCTTCAAAGGATGAAAACCCTAGTGGTTTAAATCTTTGTGTAGAAATCATATGGACAATATTGTACACGTATTTAATGTATGTCTAGTGATAATAATATTAATCATACTTAAGCAATTAACAATAATTGAATATTCTTTCCTAGATACATTAAATAGAAGTATAAAGATTATAATTGTCATACTTAGTTTCATTGATATGAAATTTTGACAATGAATATCAAAACTCTTTGTTTTGGAATTACTTTTGCGAGGACGATAAGTAATGCAAAGCAGTTTTATGAATTCAAATAATATTTGAATATGTACAGACTGCAAGAATCCATGAATGGATATATGCATGCATCTAGGAGATGATTCTTATGTTTAATATTAAATCCATGTTTGATTTAATAATTAAAATAAGATATCTCATAAGTATTCCTGAAGCTAGCTTTTGGAGTATTATTTTTTAAATCTTATATGTTGTATGGGCAACTACATTCCACCAAAATTAAGTTTTAGTTGGGAATGAAACTTCGTTTGTAAGATTTGGAAATAAGACATACAACCTTGGAATATATGTTTATTATTATAAATATATGCGGTAAATAAATGAGTCTAATAGAACATGATGAGTACATATCTTTGACAAGATAGAATATGAATGAGATCTTAAAGTCTAACTTGAAGATTCATCATGAACATCATGTTGTGTATAAGGTTGTTGTATCATGCTTGATTACAAGATGATTTAACAACATTGTAATATTTATGCTTTGATTTAGAATTGCACCCTCACGGAGTTGCTCCCAGATTCTATACAACAATTGTTGTGTAATTGTCATAGTCAACAAACTTGAGGTTTGGATGACACCAAACAAATAAATATTCAAAGTTTACGGATGTTTAAAGAGCATATTGTTGTACACAATGATGCTGGTATAATTGAGATGACACTCAATTCTAGTCATGGTATCCTTGATAATGACCATGTTGACTAGTTATGCTCAACTAAGAGCATAGTTGCATTATACATTAAAGAATAAAGAATACTTTAAACTTTAAGGTTTTGAAAGATGATTGTCATAAAAGGTGGTTCAGGTTGTCACGCACCTTATGGAATGATATGACAATATCAAGATATGTGTAAACACATACAAGAAGTTCACTTATTGAATTCTTGAAATATGTATTCTCAAAATTTCTATAGATCAAAGTTAGTTAAAATTATGCTTTGTCAACAAGTGTGATTCTCATGACTTGTGGCAAAATTCATTAACTAAGTATTATCATGCATTGATCTATTTAGTATTTGGATAAAGGATGTTAAACAATTATTATTTATAATGAATTAAAGTACTTTATACGTTTAATTTCATTTATAATATTGTATCCTATATTTGCATGTTTAAGCCGTGAATAACTTAAGTTATTCTAAATAGTCCATTGTCGATCAATAACATGGGAATGATATTGAATTAAGACAAATCTGAGCATTAGTTAGAATATACTTGAAAGTACATTGATGCGTAGCATGACTAATTTCGGATGATATTCAATGGATTGAGTATAGGACTTATCCCAACCACATGATGGTACTTTATGGATCTTAGTCATTAAGTACATCATGAATATTTATCCTCTGACTTGAGATACCAGAGAAATGTCATGGATGTAGTGCATTTCTGTGAGGTAATCTAACGCTATACGTGAATGCGTAGTTATAAGGGTTGTTTCGAATGTGTTGAAATTTATGAATTCTGCTCGTAGTCAAAACGGGATTTGTTTCCTTCAAATTTATTTTGAAGTATAATATTGTTGGGCCCCTCGTAGGGTTGTCAAGATGTTTGCATGGCCATGCCCAAGGTCTTCTAGAATATGTTCAGAAGAATTGGTAATCTTGATCAATCATGTAAAGCGAGAAACATAATAGTTAATCAAGAAATGAGTGAGATCCATATTCTTATTAACATGGTATTAGAAACAAAAGGATAAGTATGATGATGAATCATCAAAAGGTTTTTCCAGGAAACCATACTCGAGTTGTTCTGGGTCATTTTGCGTGTTGCTAGATGCTAACCAATGTCATTACGCATACTAAGATATCTCCAAGTGGGAGCTGTTGGTTTATGGATATATTTAATATGTGTATGACCGGATTCGAACTCGAGACCACGGGATTGCACACTTTACGTATGAGACTCAATGTTTAAATAATTAATATAAAATATTATGTTTAATTATTAAATTCACAATAAACCACTAAACGAGAAATGATAAGCACTTATCGAAAGTGACTATTGGTCGTTAAATGTCAATGAGATATGAAGAAAAGTAAACAAGTTTTCAAGAGACGGTTTTAGGAACCCTCTTTTGGGCTTGTTTTTTGCCAAAACTATGGAATCCCACATCGGAAACCATAGTAAACTTGACATCTACCATAAGGCTATAAATACATCCCCATGTATTCATCCTTTGGTACACTTGATTTCATGAGAAGGCCAAACTTCTTCTTTTCTTCCCTCTTATTCTTGGTCGACGAAGTGAATCCCCATTGAAGGGATTTACGAAGTGACCTTGAGCATAACAAAGGTGTTTTGGTTATTCTATTGTGATCAAGAACTAGCATTCGTGATCAATCGCTAATATAATAGTACGTGTGTACAAAAACGTGGTGTAACACACTATCGTTACATCAATTGTTTGAATTGAAAAACGGTAAGAGTCAATTCGTTAAACCACATAAACCCTAATTAGGGTTCTTGAATTGAAGATATCTACCAATTGTAAGAGATACGTTATGCATCTTTCAGTTAATTATTTATTTGTTATGATCTTAAGTCTTCCGCTGCATTACACTGTGGTGTCTATATGATTTTATTGTTTTCATATATCTTAAACTAAACAAATACAATACAATGGGTCCCCATTTAATGTTTTTTTTGTTTTTGAACATCGGTCCCATATTACTCCGTATGTTTAATAAACGAAATAAATATATACATGACAAAGTTCTCGTACGTATCAAAAAGACTTATTCAGCTAACTTTAAAATGGCGACCTAATTTCAATTCTCTCGGATTATTATATGAATCTTTGGAAAATATTATAATATCCAATTGATTTGTCTCATTATTTGAACTTTGAACCAATGAGAGCTTTGCATATAGTCCAAATTTTAAGACAAAAAGAATAATTTTAATTTCAAGTGGCAAAAAACAACAATCTTAATGTTTTTGCGACGGCTAAAAAACCTTTATGCGTAAGTAAAAAGCACAAAAGACGCTCACTAAGTGTTACTTTTATCTTCAACAAACATACACTACTCACTAGACTTATATGCAAAACTCAATAACTTAATTTCCACATTGTAAGAAATCATTTGGCCTGTCAAATCCTTGAAAAAAAAAATAATAAAAACAAAACTAGAATTACACACTATGATGTATTCTTATAAGTTCCTATCCGAGATTGAATATGTTAACAAAATAGAAATAACTAAATACATGTTAATACAAAATAATTCATGAATATTTTCGTCAATTCTTAGAAAAACTCGTGAGTATTTGTCTTTTATGCATTTGTGATATTGCTATCTAGCTATGCAACAAAATGCCGTCTGATATCGTCTAGTTAACTAAATTGGTTTCAGATTTTGCTCTTCGATCATTGCTATTGTCGAAACCAACTAGCCTTCCTTTGGGTTCACACATAGCACGTTGATAATACTGAGTAGTTTTTTTTAAGCAAAAATAATCCTATATTCTAAACAGATCGAGCCGTGCCCAATAAACGAAAAATTGATTGAAAATCGAAAATATTTCCAGATCATACGACCCTTAGCTTCCAACAGATAGAAAATGACTGAATTTAGTTCCTACGGATGTTCAAGGATTTTTCTTATAGTCCAGTTTAAGGCCAAATGATTATTTCTAGTTACATATATGTGTCGAAGTGTAAATAAATATGACCAGATTGTGTGGTCAGAATCGTTTGATTTGAAATTCCGGCCAGTTTTGTTAAGTGGTTAGAGTTATGGTCGCGTTTTCACCCTTTTCCATACTCTCTATCGGGTGATTGTGTTAGTGGCCATGTGTTTTACTTGGGCTTGGTTGGTGGATTTTGGTCCTTTTGAATGGCAGATTTTCAAAGCCATAGATTCTAACGTCCTTTGTAGTTTTAGAGTCGTTTTAATTGTCTAGAGCCATTTTTTTTAACGGCAGAAAAATATTATATAACATAAAAAGCTACTAGCAAGGCGCTAGAAGCTAAAGAATACAAAACAAATCTAGAAATAAACTAAACAACACTTTCTAGAATTCTCCCGAGGCTTTAACTACGAGAACTACAATTTTTTTTATCGTACGAACACTATTCGCAAATAGCTTCGCAAAATTACTCCGAAATCTCCAAAACAAGCCCATATGCTCATTAAAAAAATAAAATAAAAAAAAGTGTCTAAAAAAAATGTCTAAAAAATTACAAATTTTTTTCTGGACGCAACGTGCCGGACGCCCTGCTTGTTGGCAATTATTGAACACTAAGGTCGCCTCGTAAGCAAGGCACCCAATCCCCTCATTTCTCTCGCCACGCCAAATTTCTCCAAATAATCTTCAGCGCATTGGGTGCCACAGAAGGGCGACCATGATCATTTTTTATTTAAAAAAAAACATTTTAACATAAACTAAAATTTCATTAATAATTAAAATGTTACGATGCTAAATAAAAACAATAATATATTAAATATAAAACGTACACGAAATACATAAATCATAAATCTAATCTGAATGCTCATGCCTGATAAGTCATACGAGGGAGTCCGATAACCGGCAAATTCCTCGATGCGAGCCAAATCTTCCTCGTTTAGCAGAGGTTCCCCAAAACAATTGGTAGTCGGGTTGATGCACCTACACCATCTTTTTCGCTCTCCCGTAGCTCCAATTGATTTTGGTGCGACGTTGTCGATACCTTTTGAACACACCGCCACAACTTGTCAGCAATCTCTCGTGCCTTTGCGGGCTTGGTCTTTCAATAATTTGTCGATCACATTTTCGCTCAGCGTAATGTTGTTGCAAACCTCTTGTAGTTTTCTCATATGTTGCTTCCTCGCCCTTGCCTGCTCAAACATATGGATAACGTTTATAATAGCATTTTTTCGAGCAACATCATCTTCTTCGCATTGTTTGTTAACGTACATTTTCATATCTTCAACGGAATGGGGGAGACGGCAAGCAATAATAAATCTTGTGTTGAGAAGTATTTTGAGTTTGAATTGTGTGAGATAGATTTGTGGATTGAAGTGTGTTTGTATTGTGTATTTATAAGGTTATTATTATTATTTTTTTAACCGTTGCATGTTATTAACGGTAATATATTCGAAAAAGTTGAAATGTATATCGATCGTGAACTCGACCAACATGGTTTCAAAAAGCACTCGATCGATACAACCACAGTAAGGCGATCGATAGGCGATCGATCGACTTAGTCGATCGTTTGCCTTTACTGCGTCCAGCCTAACCATCTAATCAACCAATGAATGAAATTCTTTTCAATTAATAACCCCGTATCTATATCTATACTACTTATATTGGAGGAAGACACTTCACTCCTATTTATTATTTTAAGACCACCATAAATAAAGTTTTAAGCAAATACTAGCTTATTAGCATTATTTACAAGTATCTAAAGCACACATAAAACTAAAAACACACTACTAATATAATACAATTAATACATTATTAAAAACACCATTTCATATAAAAATACAACTTTTTAACCACAAAGTACAATATAATTAAGCTTCCACACATGAATAAACTAAAAATAGATTTTTAAGCAAATACAAGTAAATAAGCATAATTTACAATTATTTAAAGCACAAACAAAAATAAAAAAACATTATTCAACACATACAATTAATACGCTATTAAAAACACCCCTTCACCAAAATATACAACTATTTAATCACAATGTACAATATAATTAAATATCCAAATCATAAATCGGAAATCCAGAAATCCAAAACAAAATAACATTTGTTCGTCGAAAAAATCTAGTCACAGGGTACCCGCCGCCGCATCGCGCGGGTACCACGCTAGTTTTAATTATTGACCCGTAACAATTTTTTTTGAAGGCGTTATTTTTCGGCTTTTAAGATAATTTAAACTATTGAAAAACAAATGCTCTTTCAAGTCATGTATTGTTTTTAAAGGTTTTATTTTCTTATGTCTTAACATTTGTTATTAAAACTTTTTGCCATATGATTATATAGAGTTGAGATCAATATAGATCATAGAATCACTTTATTTTGCTTACTTATAAATTTATATTTATTAAGGAACAAATCTCCACCATTCATCTAATTTGATCTAATGGTGGAGATTAATCTAAAATTTAAAAGTAAACATAAGTCCATGTTTTTTTCTTGTCTTTTTGTTTTTCTTTTTTATTCACATATTTTTTTTGACTTTTTTTTACATTCACGTATTTCATTTTATTCACGTTATTTTTTTTTTTAATTCCCGTTTTTTTAAATTCATTTTTTTAATTCACGTTTTTTTTAATTCGGGTTTTCTTCTTCGCTTTCATACGCTTTCGTCTGTTTTCATATGTTTCCGTCCGTTTTCATATGTTTTCATACGTTTTCGTCCGTTTTCATACCTTTCGTCCGTTTTCATCAGTTTTCTTTCGTTTTCATCTATTTTTCATACGTTTTCATCTATTTTCAAACGTGTTTTTACGCTTTCATAAGTTTTAGTCCGCTTTCATACGTATTCGTCCATTTTCTTACGTTTTCATACGTTTCTGACTATCACAAGTGATTTTCTGTGATATTCAAAAATCACTTGTGATTTTCTGAATATCATTTTGTGATATTCAAAATATCACTTTGTGATATTATGAATATCACTTGTGATTTTCTTAATATCACTTTGTGATTTTCTGAATATCCATCACTTTGTGATATTATGAATATCACTTGTGATTTTCTGGATATCACTTTTTGGTATTCTGAATATCACTTGTGATTTTCATTTTACAAAACATTAGTTGAAAATCACTTGTATTATTCAGAAAATCACTTGTGATATTCTGAATAGAATATCACAAATGATTTTCTGAATATCACAGAATATCACTTGTGATATTCAGAATATCATTTGTGATACTCGGAATATCACTTGTGATATTCTGAATACCACAGAATATCACTTCTGATATTCAGAAACATATGAAAACGGCCGAAAACATTTAAAATGGACGAAAACGTATGAAAATGAACGAATATGTATGAACTCTAAAACAAAATTTGATCATTTTCTCTTTACGGGACTCGGGTCGAGTCGGGATTCGGGATTACCGGGATAACACAAAGAAAACCATACAAATCGGTTTGTTTCGGGACTCGAGTCGAGATTCGGGATTACCTGAACTAAAATCAGGTAGGGATTCGGTTAGGATTTTCAGCCTTGTCGGTTTCAGGATGGGTCGGGATCGGGTCATGACGGGTTGGTTTCGGCCCGATGCTCAGCCCTACATATTTTTATAAGTTTCAAAATAAGCAAATTAAGCTTGTGAAACATAAACCAAAATCACATAGGCTCATAAGAAATAAAATAAGGCAGAACAAATACCCCCAAACTATGTATCTGTTATTCAAATTATATATTTGTGATATTCTGAATATCACTTGTGATTTTTTGAATATCGCTTTGTGATATTCTGAATATCACTTTGTGATATTATGAATATCACTTGTGATGTTTCTGGATATCACTTTGTGATATTCTGAATATCACTTGTGACTTTCATGTTACAAAACATTAGTTGAAAATCACTTGTGATATTTAGAATATCACAATTTATATTTTGAATATCACAGAATATCACTTGTGATCATCTGAATATCATAGAATATCACTTGTGTTATTCAGAAACGTATGAAAACGGCCGAAAACATTTAAAAACGGACGAAACGTATGAAAACGGACGAAAACGTAAGAAAATGGACGATATGTATGAAAACTGACGAAAACATATGAAAGCCTAAAAACAAGTATGAAAACGGACGAAAAAATATGAATAATGAACGAAAACGTAAGAAAACGGGCGAAAACGTATGAAAACGGACGTAAACGTAAGAAAATGGACGAATATGTATGAAAACGGACGAAAACGTATGAAAGCGTAAAAACAAGTATGAAAACGGACGAAAACGTATGAAAACGAACAAAAATGGACGAAAAAGTAAGAATAATGAACGAAAACGTAAGAAAACGGGCGAAAACGTATGAAAACAGACGAAAACGAAGAAAAAAACGTGAATTAAAAAAAACGTGAATAACGTGAATTTAAAAAAAAAGTGAATTAAAAGAAAAAGACAAAAAAATATGAATAAAAAAGAAAGACAAAAAGACAAGGAAAAAATATGGACTTATGTTTATGTAACACCCCAACCCGACAAGGGTAGAAGTGTCACATTCTGGTGTCATATCAGAACATACAATTAAATTTTTTACAAACGGATACCTTAAAATGAAGTATCAAATCATATATAAAAAAAATTGACTGACAAGGAAATTCAATATCCAAAATGAAATGAAATCTCAAACAAAAGCTCTTCAAAATAAGTCCCAAAGTAATAAGGTGCTAGGGTTGGTCCACTCAGATAATCCAACTCTCAGCCCATCAAAGCCCATCTTCCAACCTAAAACCTGCCGCAGGAAAAGAAATGCGGCTGAGCTTAAAAAGCCCAGTGAACAGATATAACGAAACGAAAGCTAAACAAAATCAGAAATGCGAAATGAAATAAGGAAGCTGATAACAAGGTCGCAACGAAAGGGAAACAATGAGTCAAAGGGAATCCTGCAAAGACACAAATATACAGATATCCAAAACGACAGATAACAAGGAGAACGAAGCAAAGCAAGGCACAAATGACATATATACGAGCACATACAAACCAAGCATACTAGTATTGAACATAAGCAAGCATAGCAAACGTCGTATTCACACATCATACATATAGCATACAAACAATTCAGGGAAAATCAAGACGTACAAGTCAAATGGCAGGGAATCTAAAGGCAAGCGGAAGCAATTAATTAGCAAGTGAGCATGGCAATCACACAGGTCAAAACCCTTTGTTGAAAACATAACCAGTATCATAACAGCGGAAGTACTAACAGCAGTCAAAACATGGCAGCCACAAAACAAGTGGGAAATACAAGTATGAACATTATAATTAAATGAACTAGGGACATAGCGGTGGCAATTAAATAAGTTAACAAGCCAGACGTCCTAAGTGGAAACATTTACCCAATCAATCCATAGCATAGACAGAAATGTAACATGGCAGGTCAACAATAAGCAGATAATGGTACAACGGATAGTCATAGTCCACGAGATTAACTGAACGAGGTACACATGATGAACAGACAAATCAGAGGGTCACATAACAAAGAGATCACATATCATCACCGACAACAAAAATCGATAACCGTATATAAATCATATCATAGCAGGTAATCAAGAGTCGATAAAACATGAATATCATAATCAAATCCAATTAACATATAATAACCCGCACGTGAATGGAACGATAGTCGAAGTAACGGAATGAGAGTGTATGGCAGATCAAAGCAATGGAAATATATATATCTTGGTAGTAGAGTGAGTCATATAAGGGTACTGAGTAATGAACAATTTATACATAATATGGTGCGTTGGGGAAAACAGAAAGTACAAAGATAGGTATATCAAAAGTAAGGGTTGTCGAAATCTACCACGAGCCCTAAACATATCATATCATAAGTAACCATTGTATTCGAGGGGTGACCTCGAATACCATATATATCATAGGAGGGAGACCTCAGTAACAAATGGAGTATCTAGCTCCCGAATGTGAAGACGCCGGATTGCACCCGACATCATTCACCATATATATCTCCAAACAGATCAAATCCCTCGAAACATATCATATCTAGGATGCATCCATACGCCCCCCGGAACATAATGGCCAAATCATATACATATAGTGAGCTCATAATCATATCATAATGGGGACGGTGTGCAACATCACTCGTGCACACTGGAGTCATGCCATTGGTGCATCAATGACACGGTCATGTTACCTTCATGACTAGGAAAACATATTTGGCTCGGGTATCAATCTGACGGGTCAAAGCATAATCATATCATATCATAAGGGTTCATATCAAAGTTCATATCAAGGTTCATATCAAAGTTCATATCAAAGGTTCATATCGAAGTTTCATATCAAGTTCATAATCAGGGGTTCATAATCAGATGGTTCATAATCATAAGGTTCATAATCAGAAGTTCAGAATCATAACAAACGAATATCATAGCGAATCGAATCATATCAAAGGATTATGTCGGAATCATATCAAAAGGATCATAGCATAAGGAAATCATAGCAAAGGAATATCATAAGTGAAGCAAAGTCAAGGATTGAAAAGTCAGGAGAAATCCCTACTGAAAAGGGATAGAATATCTGTACCTTATTCTGAGCAAGCAAAATAGAAACGTAAGTCACACGATAAATCAATCCCACCGTCCGGAACCTATATGAATTAGGTAACTCTTATTAAGAATCAGATTACTCATTTTAGACGGCTTTCCATTTTTAGCAGGTTTCCACTTTTAGTAACTTTCCATTTTAGGTAACTTTCTATTTTTGGCAGGTTTCCATAATTAAGTAAGTTTCCGTAAATAGCAGGTTTCCGTATTTAGCAAGTTTAGCCATTCATGAAGCATTTAAAGACACATTAAGATATATAAGCGATTTGTGTACTTTAAAGATCATTCATGCCGATTTACACAAGTTTGGGGTCCAAAGTGTAATTATTATAAAATGTAGGGTCTTAAGTGTAACATACCATTTTATCCTTTTAAAACAGCCCTCAACATTATTTTTACCACACACATTAATACCAATTTAATATACCATTTTATCCTGCTCGTTTATACGCGTTTTAAAGACCAAAACGAATGTATAATAAGGGGTTTACTAAACGTGTCATAGGACCAGTTTTAACACATGTTTAACGCCATATAAATAAGGTTCAAGGTTTGATTTCTAGTGTTTAGGTATCACGTTATAATAGTCTTAGATTAATCATTTTATACAACATGTTTTATAGCTAAAAAATGTGTGTGCGTAGGGTGTAAAACCACGATCAGAAAAGGGTCATAAGACCAGATTTGTACACACATAAACACATATAATAAAGTCTTTGGTTCATGTATTTTAAATGGTTAAATGTAGGTTATCATATCATAGGTTTAACAAATAAGATATACTTGATCTTAAGGCTCCAATCATAGGCGTAGGGCTCAAGAATCCCACGACCAGATTACCCAATACACAAAGTCGACGTTTAAAAGGTTGTTTTCATGATTTACGTAGCCTTCTATTTAGGTTTATAAGTCTCATAACATTGCATACAAACGAACATAGTTTTCATGCTTTAAAAGTGCACACAAGGGTCCTTAACCCCACGACCAGATTCTAAAAAATGGAACCAGATTTATAAAGCTTGTGACGACACATGTAGAGGTTTGTATCATGGTTTTAATATAGCACTATTTCCAGGTTATTAGACTTAGGTTTTGATACATGTTATAACATGGTTTTTAGGAGCAAATCATGCGTATAAATGGCCTAAAAACCTCACGACCAGAAGCATAAGAACATGAAGGAGACGAGTTATGATGGGTACCTTTGAGACGTAAAACAAGAAAGGAGAGACATGGATCAAAACCAAGTGACAAGCCCTTCTTGAGCCCTAGATGATCACGACACAGCAGCAATATTTTCACAACCAGAAACCAAGCAAACCTTCGTATCGGACCCGTGATTTCAGCAGCCTTCAAACGCCCTTGAACCCTTTCTTGGAGCCTTTAGGTGTCGACAGAAATTTATGGAGATGAGAGGCAAAATATTATTGCCGTAACTTTTCTTGTACTAGGGTTTCAATGTGATTTTTGAAGGAGATATGGAAGTATAAATGGGATATGAATGAGTTAATTGTGGAGATTATATTGGGGAAAGTATGGGACGTTTTCTATGGCTGAGTTAAGGGAAAACCAAATCAATTTTGAAGACCAAATCAATCTCTTCCATATTTAGTTAAGTTACATTTTAATTTAAATGTCTAGTATATGTATAATATAGTCCATGTAACTTTATTTTGTGTTATATTCCTTTAGTAGCATAAGTTGTAACCTTTTTTTTTATTATCATTGTCTTGTATAAATTATTCATAGTTCAAGTATTTAACGCAAATTTTACGAGCTTGACTTATTTCACGAATTTTTGATTGAGGGGCATTATGGTCATTAAGTGCGTTCACGATTTTTAGGGTTTTACAACTCTTCCCCTCTAAAAGAAAATTTTCGTCCTCGAAAATTTAAGTCGCAGAGGTACAGAGACGACCGACAGGTTAGGGAAGGCACGTAGCAATCCATAGTTTCATACAGACCATAAACGTATCAGTTCCAAAGCGTACAAATCTTACACGTAACAGATGTCGGTGAGAATCTAACAAAGAGGTACAGAATTCCAATCGAACATGAGGATTGAAAATTAATGGATACAAGTCATAGTTCATTCACGTACCAACCCCAGGCATTTCCCAAGATGTCGTATGATTTCAATAAGTTCAAATTATATGATCTCGGTATTATCACGGTGATCAGGCGTCATAATACTTGCATCACATAACAAGTCCTTATTGTCATCATATTCTGTCTCGGGTCATGACAAATCACATAACCAATATGACATCAAAACAGATAACATACAGGTAGCAAGCACAAACCAAAGGCACCAGATTCACAAACATGCAGCATATAATACATCAAACCAACTTACCATACCAGAAAAGAAAGAAGGCCACCAACTTGCTCAAAACGGTTCCTCATGACTCATTACTGACGATCCAAATACAAAGCTGAGATAAGACCAAAATGCTAGATGATGAAACTTCATGATTCAAACCGAGTTCTGAACAAATCAAAGAAGAGCAATGCCGATCAAACTCACATAGTAAAATATCAAACGGCCACAAACGCATGACAAACAAATCGGAGTAACATAAGTCACGCCCAATCATGTGAAGTAGATGAATCTCCTCAGCCACCAGTTGAATCTTGTCTCCGTCTTTGCGTCTTTGGTTCTTCCGTCCAGCTCCCTCCAAAGAGCATCTTGATGTCTCCGGCAACATCGCGATCGGTGCGGCTTCCGCTTCACGAACTTCTCCGTAAATTGTTGCAGAAGGTGCAAGGTCGGCACCATCATCTTCGGTTCCACGAGTAGTCTTCATCTAAACGATCGACAAACAAATGGGCGAAGGTAAACAAACAAAATCAAATGCGAAAAGGAGAAGGTCAAATCGGCGAAGACAAAAGAATATCGGAGCCAAATCTGAACGACAATCAAAAGGAATCGAAGAGATCGAAGCACGGAAGCCTAATGTCTACCCAGTCCTCACAGTCAATCCTAAGGTCAACAAGACGAAACTGGGCTCGATACCATAATTGTAACACCCCAACCCGACAAGGGTAGAAGTGTCACATTCGGTGTCATATCGAACATACAATTAAAATTTTACAAAGCGGATACCTTAAAATGAAGTATCAAATCATATATAAAAAAATTGACTGACAAGGAAATTCAATATCCAAAATGAAATGAAATCTCAAACAAAAGCTCTTCAAAATAAGTCCCAAAGTAATAAGGTGCTAGGGTTGGTCCACTCAGATAATCCAACTCTCAGCCCATCAAAGCCCATCTTCCAACCTAAAACCTGCCGCAGGAAAAGAAATGCGGTTGAGCTTAAAAAGCCCAGAGGTGATATAAACGAAAGCTAAACAAAATCAGAAATGCGAAATGAAATAAGGAAGCTGATAACAAGGTCGCAACGATAGGGAAACAATGAGTCAAAGGGAATCCTGCAAAGACACACAAATATACAGATATCCAAAACGACAGATAACAAGGAGAACGAAGCAAAGCAAGGCACAAATGACATATATACGAGCACATACAAACCAGGCATACTAGTATTGAACATAAGCAAGCATAGCAAACGTCGTATTCACACATCATACATATAGCATACAAACAATTCAGAAAATCAAGACGCATACAAGTCAAACAGAATCTAAAGGCAAGCGGAAGCAATTAATTAGTAAGTGAGCAAGGCAATCACACAGGTCAAAAACCCTTTGTTGAAAACATATCCAAGATCATAACAATGAAGTACTACGGCAATCAAAACATGACAGTCACACGTAACAAGTGGGAAATACAGTATGAACATTATAATTAAATGAACTAGGGACATAGCAGGGCAATTAAATAAGTTAACAAGCCAGACGTCCTAAGTGGAAACATTTACCCAATCAATCCATAGCATAGACAGAAATGTAACATGGCAGGTCAACAATAAGCAGATAATGGTACAACGGATAGTCATAGTCCACGAGATTAACTGAACGAGCAGTACACATGATGAAATGCACAAATCGAGGGTCACATAACAGAAGATCACATATCATCACGACAAAGTAAATCGATAACCGTATATAAATCATATCATAGCAGGGTAATCAGTAGTCGCATAAAACATGAATATCCTAATCAAATCCAATTAACATATAATAACCCGATACGTGAATGGAACGATAGTCCAAGTAAAGAATGAGAGTGTGGCGATCAAAGCAATGGAATATATATATCTTGGTAGTAGAGTGAGTCATATAAGGGTACTGAGTAATGAACAATTTATACATAATATGGTGCGTTGGGGAAAACAGAAAGTACAAGATAGGTATATCAAAAGTGTAAGGGTTGTCAGAAATCTACCACGAGCCCGGAACATATCATATCATATCATATCAAAAGTAACCATTGTATTCGGAGGGTGACCTCGAATACCATATATCATAGGAGGAGACCTCAGAACAAATGGAGTAGCTAGCTCCCGGAATGTGAAGACGCGGATTGCACCCGACATCATTCACCATATATATCTCCAAACAGATCAAATCCCTCGAAACATATCATATCTAGGATGCATCCATACGCCCCCCGGAACATAATGGCCAAATCATATACATATAGTGAGCTCATAATCATATCATAATGGAGACGGTGTGCAACATCACTGCGTAACACTGGAGTCATGCCATTGGTGCATCAATGACACGGTCATGTTACCTTCATGACTAGGAAAACATATTTGGCTCGGGTATCAATCTGACGGGTCAAAGCATAATCATATCATATCATAAGGGTTCATATCAAAGTTCATATCAAGGTTCATATCAAAGTTCATATCAAAGGTTCATATCGAAGTTTCATATCAAGTTCATAATCAGGGGTTCATAATCAGATGGTTCATAATCATAAGGTTCATAATCGGTTCGAATCATAACAAACGAATATCATAGCGAACAGAATCATATCAAAGGATTATATCGGAATCATATCAAAAGGATCATAGCATAAGGAAATCATAGCAAAGGAATATCATGAGTGAAGCAAAGTCAAGGATTGAAAAGTCAGGAGAAATCCCTACTGAAAAGGGATAGAATATCTGTACCTTATTCTGAGCAAGCAAAATAGAAACGTAAGTCACACGATAAATCAATCCCACCGTCCGGAACCTATATGAATTAGGTAACGCTTATTAAGAATCAGATTACTCATTTTAGACGGCTTTCCATTTTTAGCAGGTTTCCACTTTTAGTAACTTTCCATTTTAGGTAACTTTCTATTTTTGGCAGGTTTCCATAATTAAGTAAGTTTCCGTAAATAGCAGGTTTCCGTATTTAGCAAGTTTAGCCATTCATGAAGCATTTAAAGACACATTAAGATAAATAAGCGATTTATGTACTTTAAAGATCATTCATGCCGATTTACACAAGTTTGGGGTCCAAAGTGTAATTATTATAAAATGTAGGGTCTTAAGTGTAACATACCATTTTATCCTTTTAAAACAGCCCTCAACATTATTTTTACCACACACATTAATACCAATTTAATATACCATTTATCATGCTCGTTTATACGCGTTTTAAAGACCAAAATGAATGTATAATAAGGGGTTTACTAAACGTGTCATAGGACCAGTTTTAACACATGTTTAACGCCATATAAATAAGGTTCAAGGTTTGATTTCTAGTGTTTAGGTATCACGTTATAATAGTCTTAGATTAATCATTTTATACAACATGTTTTATAGCTAAAAAATGTGTGTGCGTAGGGTGTAAAACCACGATCAGAAAAGGGTCATAAGACCAGATTTGTACACACATAAACACATATAATAAAGTCTTTGGTTCATGTATTTTAAATGGTTAAATGTAGGTTATCATATCATAGGTTTAACAAATAAGATATACTTGATCTTAAGGCTCCAATCATAGGCGTAGGGCTCAAAAATCCCACGACCAGATTACCCAATACACAAAGTCGACGTTTAAAAGGTTGTTTTCATGATTTACGTAGCCTTCTATTTAGGTTTATAAGTCTCATAACATTGCATACAAACGAACATAGTTTTCATGCTTTAAAAGTGCACACAAGGGTCCTTAACCCCACCCACCGATTCTAAAAATGGAACCAGATTTATAAAGCTTGTGACGACACATGTAGAGGTTTGTATCATGGTTTTAATATAGCACTATTTCGAGTTATTAGACTTAGGTTTTGATACACGTTATAACATGGTTTTTAGGAGCAAATCATGCGTATAAATGGCCTAAAAACCTCACGACCAGAAGCATAAGAACATGAAGGAGACGAGTTATGATGGGTACCTTTGAGACGTAAAACAAGAAAGGAGAGACACGGATCAAAACCAAGTGACAAGCCCTTCTTGAGCCCTAGATGATCACGACACAGCAGCAATATTTTCACAACCAGAAACCAAGCAAACCTTCGTATCGGACCCGTGATTTCAGCAGCCTTCAAACGCCCTTGAACCCTTTCTTGGAGCCTTTAGGTGTCGACAGAAATTTATGGAGATGAGAGGCAAAATATTATTGCCGTAACTTTTCTTGTACTAGGGTTTCAATGTGATTTTTGAAGGAGATATGGAAGTATAAATGGGATATGAATGAGTTAATTGTGGAGATTATATTGGGGAAAGTATGGGACGTTTCTATGGTGAGTTAAGGAAAACCAAATCAATTTTGAAGACCAAATCAATCTCTTCCATATTTAGTTAAGTTACATTTTAATTTAAATGTCTAGTACATGTATAATATAGTCCATGTAACTTTATTTTGTGTTATATTCCTTTAGTAGCATAAGTTGTAACCTTTTTTTTTATTATCATTGTCTTGTATAAATTATTCATAGTTCAAGTATTTAACGCAAATTTTACGAGCTTGACTTATTTCACGAATTTTTTTATTGAGGGGCATTATGGTCATTTAGCGCGTTTACGATTTTTAGGGTTTTACAGTTTATCTGATAAATCTTAGGTTAATCTCAACCATTAGATTAAACTAAATGAATTGTGAAGATTTGTCCTTTGGTAAGCAATTGAAAATTCCTCATAGATCATATATTTGTCATATATCTAATGAATCAATCTTATCTATCAATTTTTCATCGAAATTAATAAAAAATATTTTTCACTTTTTTAAAAAAAAACATATCTTGCAAATGGTAAATCTCCAAGCTACGAAAAATACACCATCGCGACGATAATTAAATTATCTTTCTATAGATATGCATTTCTATATACTTTCAACGAACTTTTTTTTTCAAAATTTCCGACTAGAAAAAACACATGTGATTTATTTTAAAAATCATATGTGATTTTTTTGAATCATGTGTGATTTTCTTAGCCGGAAATTTTGAAAAAAAGAAATTCTATACAAGTGCATATCAATATAAAGATAATTTAATTCTCGTTGCGATGGTATGATTTTTTTCGCTTAATGAATTAACGGTTTGCGTGATATTTAATTTTTTTTTTAAAATGTGAAAGTTTAATTTTTTTGTTTTGAAAAAAAAATAAATGAGCATGACTAATTCATTGGATATATAGCAAATAGAGACCACAACACCCAGATTGACTATCTGCTGGTGCACAGAGGAGATCGCAAGGCATGTAAAGATTGCAAGGTCTTTCCAAAGAACACCGATTGCTGGCATTGGATTTTCATATAAAGAGACAACCACACAAGACGGAAAGGGCAATTAAACCTAGAATCTTGTGGAAAAACCTTCACGAAGAAGCGGCAGAGACCTTCAGATCTAGAGTAACAGAGGGAGTCTCTGCAGTAGTGTAGGGTGGAACAGTTGCGGATGCAGATCAGATGTGGAACACTCTGGCTCACACCATCAGGGAAGTGGCCAAGGATACCCTAGGAGTGGTTGCAGGGGCATCGAGATCTCATATAGGTCGGAGAGAAGCATGGTGGCTTAGTGACGAGGTTCAAAACAAAGTTAAGGTGAAGCAAACTCGCTTCAGGGAGCTTATCTTGATGCGAGGTGGAGACCAAGTGAACAGAATTGCAGCGGTGGAACGGTATAAAGAAGCCAGAAGAGAAGCGAAAAAGGCTGTAGCTAGAGCGAAAGATAAGGCGTTTGAAGACCTCTATAAGAGATTGGATTCCAAAGAGGGACAAAACGATATTTACAGGATACCAAAGGCGAGAGAGAGAAGGAGAAGGGATTTAGGGAACGTAAGATTTATCAAGGACAAATGAGGTAGAACTATTGTAAATGAAGATGAGATTAGAAGAAGATGGGAAGAGTATTTCTATGCCTTCTTCAATGGTAGCAGACCTGTACGAGCTGAAGAAGGGGGCATTACGAGCGCAGCCCCGCAAAACAACTTCTACTGCCGCGGATCAGACAAAGGGAAGTTAAGGAGGCACTACTGAAGATGGGTAGACACAAAGCTGTCGGACCAGATGAGATCCCCATAGAAGCGTTGAAGTGACTTTGAGACGATGGGACGAAGTGGCTAACAATTCTCTTCAACAAGATCTTTCTAAGAGCTAAGATGCCTGAGGAGTGGAGACTCAGTGAGATTATTCCCATCTACAAGAACAAAGGAGCGCTAAGCATGCAAAGAACTACTGAGGGTATAAAACTACTTAGCCACACTATGAAGCTATGGGAGAGAGTTATTGAAAGAAGGATGAGATGAGAGACCGAGGTGTTAGAAAACCAATTGGCTTTATGCGGAGACGGTCTTCGACGGAGGCAATACACATTATTAGAAGCCTAATTGAGAAATATAGAGAGAGGCAAAAAACTTGCACATGTCATTTTTAGATCTAGAGAAGGCCGATGATAGCGTCCCACGAAAGCTGATTTGGAAGACCCTAAGTGATAAAGGAACCCCAGTAAGGTACATAAAAGCTATCTGAGATATGTACGAAGGGGCGAAGACGCGTGTGCGGACCCCAGTGGGAAACACAGAGTATTTTACGGTGGAAGTTGGTTTACACCAAGGCTCAGCTATTAGTCTGTACCTTTTTTCCTTGATTCTCGACGAGATATCACAGGGGATACAAGAGAGCATCCCCTGGTGCTTGATATTCGCCGATGACATTGTGCTAGTCTCGGAAACTCCAGAGGGACTAAGTGGTAGATTGGAGCAATGGAGGGAAGCGCTAGAAGACAAGGGCCTACGTGTCAGCAGGGAGAAGACAGAATACCTACGGTGCGACTTCAAGAGGGACGTGAACGTCCAAAATGAGGAAGCAGAAATCCGTTTAGGAGAACACATCCTACAACCGAAGGAATCCTTTAGATATCTTGGATCTGTGATTCACAAATCCGGAAGGATAGAGGATGATGTAACACAACGTGTACAAGCAGGATGGTTGAATTGGAGATCAGCCACAGGAATCCTTTGTGACAAGAACGTCCCTCTAAAATTGAAAGGAAAATTCTATAGAGTGGCGGTTCGACCAACTATGTTGTATGGGTCAGAGTGCTGGCCGTTAACGAAGACCCTGGTAAATAAGATGGAAGTGGCTGAAATGAGGATGCTAAGGTGGACTTTTGGTAAGACTATGTTAGACATGATCCCGACTGGAGTTTTCCGTAATGTAATCCAAGTTGCGACTATTATCGACAAGATGGGAGAAGGAAGATTGAGATGGTTTGGGCATGTCAAGAGGATACCACAATCAGCACCTGTCAGGAGAGTGGAGTCCATCACTGTCGATGGCTTGAGGAGAAGAGGTAGACCAAAGCTTAGGTGGGAGGACAGACTGAAGCTGGACATGAATGAGCTCCTATTGTCCGAGGACATGATCTCTTATAGGAACGCATGGAGAACGAGGATTAGGGTAGATGAGTTCGGTGCATAGGTCTAGAGTTGCGTGGTAGCTTGTCCAGAGGCCCTTTTTGTCAGTTTTTTTTCGTTATATTTTTAATTTATTGTATGATCTTGTATACTTTTTGGTTGTTTATGCCTTTCGTTTTGTATGTGTGCTCTTGTATACTTTTGTGTTGTTTATGCCTTTCGTTTGTTTATTTTGGTGTGTTTTTGCTTTTTATTTCTTCTAGGTGCTTTTGTGTGTTTATGCCTATCGTTTTGTATGTTCGGTGGGTTTTCGCCTTTTTTTTTAGGTCGTTTAGGTGCTATTTGACTCTTTGTGTCTGTAGGGTCCCTTTTTCATTTTTAGCCTGCATGCTTTTGTTCGTTATGTATATGTTATTTTGGCTTGCTTGCTCCTTTTTTTTCCCTCGCATTATGTCTGTTCGCTTGCACACGTGCACTTGCCGGAGGTCTTTCTGGAAGCAGTCCTTTTACCCTAGGATAGGGGTGTGACTGTCTACATTCCACTTCCCCCATACCTCGCTCTGACGGGATTGAGCATCGTTGTTGTTGTTGTTGTGATATATATGTTTGATAAACGAACTTATAAACTCAATTTTCTAAACACCCAAGCTACAGTTTGGATGTAAACATGAATATAAGCTCCCGTCTAAAAGTCTAAATTGTTTGAGATCTCATTAACATTTAAGCTTTTGAATCTATTCATAATGCCAAATGTTTTCATAACACATAAAGACTTAGGTGTGTTCACCGATTCGGTTATCAGGTTATTCGGTTTATTCAGTTTGGTTAAAAAGAATTGGATAAAACCGAAAACCAAATTTGAATTCGGTTATGGTTGGTTGGAATAACTCGAATTACAATTTTTTCATTTTTTCTTTAATTATATAGTTTATGGGGAAACAATATTTCCAATCTTAAACAATATATATATATATATATATATATATATATATATATATATATATATATATATATATATATATATATATATATATATATATATATATATATATATATATATATATATATATATATATATATAGGCTCCGGTTCCATTGAGAAGTTTTTTATTTTGAGAAGATTGAGAAATCAACGTTTGAACAAATTGATTCATATTTTTTGATTTGATTCACAAGTAAACATAATTTTATAGTGAATCGAATCTATAAATCACAAGTTTGATTCACAAATCATTGCTAAAATCGAGTAAAGCTAATGATTCCTTAAATGTGTACAGAAGATTCAGTTTTTTACTTATATTGCAAAATCGATAGATTTTTTTAACATTGTTTCGAAATTTTTTTACACATTTTGGATCAAAATAATATTAAAATGAGTTTTACGTTTGAAAAACTTGAATCAAAGTTAAAAATCTATCATTTTTGAAAACCTTCTCAATCTTCTCAAAATAAAAACATTTTCAATCGATCCGATTTTAAATATATATATATATATATATATATATATATATATATATATATATATATATATATATATATATATATAGGGTCACGTTCAATGCAGAACCAATTTTTTGTACAGAACTTTACAGAACCATTTAAACCAATAAGAATTTAGTATTATTAAATATTTTTATTTAAATGAAAAGGGTATAATAGTAAAACACATTTTCACTCTTTTTTTTAATTTTTTTAAATAAGAAAAACGTTTTTCAATGCCTTAATTTTCGAAATTATAAAAATAATTTTTTTATATATTTTTTTTCTAACATACATGTTTTCAAAAAGCAGGTGCATATGTGTTTTTTTAGAAATTGTAAATTTACATACGTTTCTTGTACAGCTATTTTGCCATGAATCTTGTTTTGTTTAAAATGGTAATTGCAAATATTTTTTATTGTATATTCTTTAATCTTTAAAATTCATTACAAAAAACATAAACATACACATGTAACCTCTAAACTTATAATAATTCAAAACATAAATAGTATACATAAAATTTGATATAAAATAAAATACAATTCAAATACAAATGTATCTTGTTAAATATAGATGACGTTGTCATTCAAATACATGTGTGCACTCTTCTAAGAACATATATGCACGGTTTATTTTCTCTTCAAATTCTTTACAACATATGAGTACCCTTCCAAGAACATATGTGCACTGTTCTTTCTTCGTCAAATTCAGTATAACATATGTGCCTTCTTCCAAAAACATATGTGTTCGTCTTCCAAAAACATATGTGCACGCTGCAATTTTTTATGAGCATCTTGCTTTGACTTGCTTTAACTGCATATTGAAGAGTATGTAGATTATTAGTACCAATGTTCTTAAAAATGAAATCATAACAGTAAACAAAGTTCAGGACAAACTACATATTGAAAAGACGTGTTTACTAAACCATTTACATCAATGCACCAAAGGGGCAATCATTAAACTCACATGGTAAAATCAATTCATCATATGATTATTTAATTTCATGTTCAAAAAATATGTTATTTAATTACCATTATAATATCTTATTAGCATTAACCTAATATAAAATTACCAGCAAATCAGTGACATATTTCGTACATTTATTGAACTAGTTCCATCAAAGAGCAAATAATAAAAGAAATTGACAACACATAAAAATAAAATAATTTACCCATTTCATTTTCTTCTTTTAATTCTCTGAAACTGAGCACCAAAAGACTCTTGCTTAAAGATTTTGGCCTTGAGTTAGTTTCTTAAAGATTTAGGCTTCGAGATCTAATATAAGGTTTGGGGTAGGATTTTAATAAACATACCGTTTGTTTTCTGTTTTTTTGAATAAAAAGAAAACAAAGATATGATGGGTTTGTTTTAGTGATGGCATAAGGTGTTTGATGATGGGTTGGTTTTGGTTATGGTATACGGCCATTTTTTTTCCTAGAGATTTTGTGGTGGCTGGATGTGATAAAGGTTAATTAGGGTTTTGAGAGGGAGAAATGTGAGAGAGAAAGGGATACACATTCGAATTAACTGATTAAACCCTAAAAATTTGGGACAGTTTTTTATAATTAACATTTCGAAATCCCTTTAATGCCCCTAGCTCACTTTAAGGGCACGTTTGGTAGAGAGAATTTCAAAGAAATGAAATGAATCACAGAATAGAATCTCAGAGAATAAAAATCAGTAGAGAATTTTGTTCAATTCTAATGTTTTAGAACAATGATACTTGACCGGTGAAATGAAAAAAAAATTATTTAAATAACATTTTGTCATATAAGGCTCACATATATTTGTTTGTTGATTTTTTTTTAAAAAATATTTTTTATTTTTCTAAATAACAATTCTTAAAAAATATTTAAAAAAAATATATCTTTTTTTAAAATTTATTTTTTAAAAATTTATGTACTTTTAAAAAATTATTTAAAAAAATATTTTCTTAAAATGTATTTATTTAAAAAAAACTTGTTTTAAAAAAAAAATGTTTTTTAAAAATGTTTTTTAAAAATGTATTTATTTAAAAAAAAAAAACTTATTTTTTTTTAAAAATATTTTTTTGAAATGTATTTATTTAAAAAAACCTTATTTTTTTTTAAAATATATTTTTTTTAGATTATTTTTTAAAAATGTATTTATTTAAGAAAAAAAACGATTTTAAGCATCTAATGTTGCACGTCCTAATTTGTTTACATATATATATTTTTTTAAAACAAAATCCATTATTTAACAAAATTATAGTTGTAAAAAAAAAAAAAAAAAAAAAAAAATTTTTAAAATAATAATAATACATTTCTCCAATTTCTCCACCAAAATAAGGGAAATTGAGCTAGCCAAATTACACTACCCAATTCTCTCAATTTCTCTTCATTTCTCTACCAAATTCTCCGTTTTTTCAATTCTCTGTACCAAACAAGGGAAATAAGTCCAATTTCCATTTCTCTGATTTCTTTTCTCTCTACCAAACACACCCTAAAAGCTTTACTTTACAATCATTTTAATTACATTATTTACGCTAATGGCACAAGTCATCTCATCCATCGATAAATTGATCTAACGGTTTATATTGGTTAAAAGTGGTTCAGAAAAGTTCAGACAAAAAAATTGGTTGCAGATGAACACTACACTATATATATATATATATATATATATATATATATATATATATATATATGTGTGTGTGTGTGTGTGTGTGAATTCAGTTTTCGGTTTAGTTCGGTTTACATTTTATCAAAATCATATTCAAACCAAAAGTTGAATATTTAATTTGGTTCAAAATTCATATTAGTTCGCTTCGGTTCGGTTTCAACTTTGATTTTTTTTTAAGGTGAAATTCTTCTTCGCCACTAGCGGCAAAGGAAGTTTATTACATGATTTGTGAACACCCCCTATAAAGACTAAACACAAGCTTGTAAAATAAGTTCGAAATTCTAAATGATGAGTTTTCGGCCGGGCCCAACAGTCAAATCAATCCACGATCTGTCCAATTTTAAACTTGTATATATGGATGAAGTTACTATAATAAAATTGCCCAATGGCCCAATTTTAAACTTGTTATGTTCAAACGGGACATAACAATTATTAAAGCCGTAAACGAACTGAACATTCACGTAGTGTTTGATATGTCGTAATGAAAGGCGTAATGGAAAAGATTATTACAATGTAATGATTAAATGTTGTTTGTTTACATTTATAAAATGTAATTATTCATTACAAGTAATGACCCATTACACCAAAACCATTCCTTAAGGGTCCCCTAGTTTTTTTTCATTACATCTTGTAATGGAATCAAAATTACATAAAACTCTATCATTAATTAACCACATTAAATAATTTTTCTATCATTAATGGGTATTTTGGTCTTTTTATTATCGATTCAATTACATCTTATCATACAAACCAAACATGATTAATAACTACAATGAATCATTACATTACACTCTTCATTCCATTACATTGTTTATTCCATTCAGTTGACATTTCATTCAGTCCTACCAAACGAACCCTCAGTGAATATTTCATGAACGATTCGGTAAAAAATTCGTTTATGTTCGTTTATTTATTAAATAAACGAACATGAACAATATTTTGCGATCGTTTAGTTAAATGAACGAACATGAACAAAATTCACGTCCGTTTATTTATGTTCGTGAACGTCCGATTATGCGTTCGTTAAGGTTCGTTTATGTTTATTTATAATTGTTTATGTTCGTATATCAAATCTTTTAATTGTATACTTTTTAAATTAGTTTGTTTAAACAAAACGACACTTATAAAACAATATTAGATGCATAATTTAATAAAGTTTATGATTGTTTGTCTATGTTCATTTATGTTCGATCGTTTATGTTCGTTTAGCGTTCGTTTAGTGTCTTAATGAACGGACATAAACGAACATGAACAACTCATTTTCTTAATAAACCAACATGAACAAGAAATTTCGTCCATTTAAGCGTTCGTATTCGTTTATTTGTCCGGTTAAAATTAAATGAACGAACATGAACAAGGCTCCATTAATGTTCGTCCGGTTCGATTACATCCCTAAGAGTGCTAGGTGAGGCACGCCATTGGCATGCCATTGATACCAATGGCAAACCAATAACACGTTATACCATACCGTCTAATGTGCCATTCGTGTGTTATTCGACACTTGCATTTCATTATGGTGACGCATTCGTTATATACAAAGATTTAAATTCATTTTACGACAAAAGTGTTTGTTTTTAAATAAAATAAAATGAAAAAAATGGGACCCAATAACATGTTATTGGTGTGTTATGAAGGAGGGTGTTTTAGTTATTGGTGTGTTATTGGGAAGGGTATGATGTGGCGCTGATGTGGCATACCAATAACGTGTTAAAGGTTTTCACCTCACCTAGCACTCTAACAATTATTTCTGAAAAAAGAACACGGTTTAATAATTTAAACGACTTTATCAACGACTATAACTATAGAGTCAACTATCAAATGAATTTGCCAAGAAGTTGCTACCAATTTTCCTACAAGCCAAAATAATATCCACTCCAAATTACTCCGTATAACATTTTGTGACGAATATCAAATCATTTGAACTAGCAAAAATAAAAATAAAAATTGATACATAAAAATGGCTGATGCAGCAGTAGAATTCCTGCTAGGTAATCTAAAACAACTACTAGTCTACAACGCCCATTTGATCTCAACTGTCAAAGACCAAGTCGACTCGTTATGCAACGATCTTAGACTACTAGCAGCTTTCGTGAAAGAAACAACCGAGAGCAGAAGCAAACATGCTGTAGTTAAGGAACTCGTTAGACGAATAAGAATAGAAGTATATAAAGCCGAAGACATTGTTGACATGTATGTGTTCTATGCATCTGTCCATAAGTCAAGAACCAATATTGAAAAAGCCCTTCATATTGCAGACTATCCCATGAAGCTTAGAAGTGTGGGTAAGGAGATTGAGGATATAAGGGGACGTGTTAAGGAGATATATGATAATAAGCTGTTTGCAAACGAGGTTTTTAATAAGAGTGCGTCGTTTACAAGGTGTCCTCCGTCTGTTGAGGAGGATAATGTGGTGGGGTTTGATGAAGAAGCTAAAAAAGTTGCTGGGTGGCTTAAGGATGAGACGGATGAGCTTGAGGTGATGTCAATTGTTGGTATGGGCGGTTTAGGGAAAACGACTCTTGTTAAGAAAGTTTATAACGATCCATCAATTCAGTATGAGTTTTATATTCGTTCTTGGGTTTATGTTTCACAAGTTTATAGTAGAAGGGAAGTGTTTCTCAAGATTTTGTATGATGTTACTCGTGAAAACAAGGATACGTCGCAGTGGAGTGTTGATACTATTGCGGATGAACTGCGTAGGCAGTTGAAAGATGGGAAGTATCTTATTGTGTTAGATGATGTTTGGACTAAAAAGACATGGGACGATTTGAAGATGGTGTTTCCTAACACAAAAAATGGGAGTAGGATCTTGTTAACTAGTCGAAACAAAGATGTGGCGATACATGCTAACACGAGTCTACCTCCTTATCAGCTTCGGTTTCTTACAGATGATGAAAGTTGGGAGCTTTTAGAGAAGAAAGTTTTCCCTAAAGGAATCCGTTGCACCAAAGAATTGGAGGATTTAGGTAAGCAAATTGCAAGAAAGTGCTGCGGGTTACCTCTTGCCATTGTTGTGATTGCTGGAATTTTAAAAAAGAAAGATAAAACGCGCAGTTGGTGGGAACGAGTAGAGGAGAAGGTGAATACTTATGTAGCTATGGAGCCAGAGCAATGTATGGATGTATTAGCACTAAGTTATAACCATTTACCATACGATTTGAAAGCTTGTTTCCTCTATTTTGGTGTCTTTCCAGAAGATTTTGAAATACCCGTGTGGAAATTGATTCATATATGGGTCGCTGAAGGGTTTATTCAGCGAATTGGAGATGCTAGTGCAGAAGAAATGGCAGAAGAGAACTTGCAGGATCTTGTGGACCGGAACCTGGTTTTGGTTGAGAAAAGAAGGGCTAATGGTGGGATTAAAACATGTCGAGTTCATGATATGTTGCATGATTTGTGTGTTAAACAAGCCGAAGAAGAAAATTTCTTCAAGGAAATCAAAGGTAACGAGCCATCTTCTTATATATCAGTCGATCCTAATGTCTTTCGTCGTGTTTCTGTCCATTCTAGGGTTTCAGATTATGTGTCTTCAAAGCCTAATTCTTCACACATTCGGTCATTCTTGTCCTATGGGAAAGAAGAAACCGTCTTACGTTCAGATCTCATAACATATTTTCCGGGGGCATTTAGTTTGCTTAGAGTTTTGGATGTCCGGCCAATTAGTTTCCCTCGTTTCCCTAGCATCCAACTCGTTCATTTAAGGTACATTGCACTATTAGGGACTTTTAAGGTTCTTCCAGCAGCCATCTCGAATCTTTGGAACCTACAAACACTTATTGTAGAGACAAATTCTCGTAACATTGATGTTCAAGCGGATCTCTGGAAGCTGTTACAGTTGAGGCATGTTTACACAAGTGCAGCTAGTGATTTGCCGACCCCATCTTCAAAGTCACGGAAGAGTGCTAAAGATCCCTTGGTGAATGAAAATCTTAAAACCATGTCTAAAGTGTCACCAAATAGTTGTACTGACGTGATCTTAACTCGGACGCCTAATCTACAAAAACTAGGCGTTCGTGGGAACTTGATGACACTTTTGGAAGAGAAAAAGGGTAGTTGTAAGTTTGATAATATTGCAAAATTAAGTCACCTCGAAAAACTGAAATTGCTGAACGACACATACCCAATTCCACCGTTGGACGGTAAGTTACATGGTCTACCCGAATGGTATAAGTTCCCACCAAAACTAAAGAAACTTACTATATCTGATACGATGCTTGGTTGGGAAGACATGTCAGTTCTTGGGAAGTTGCCAGGTCTTGAGGTTCTTAAGTTGGGAGACAATGCGTTTGTGGGTGAAATATGGAAGACACCCGATGGAAGTTTTGTTCGGCTAAGAGTTCTTCAAATTGGAAAGACAGATTTGGTGCATTGGGAGGCTGCAGGTCATCAATTTCCGCAACTCCAACAGATTAGTTTGAGGCATTGTGAACAGCTTGTTGAGTTGCCTTCTGGTTTGGGGGATATAGAAACTCTTGAGGTTATGGAGTTGTCTTGGACTTCGCGTCCAGCTATTGCTTCCGCCCGTTTGATTCAAAAGAATTTTAAGCTTCTTGTCTTCCCCCCGGATCAAGACACTCAAACTTGAGCTCTAATGTATGTTACTAAGTGATGTTAAGAGGTTTTCTTTGTGTAATAATCATATCTTAGTCTGGAATTTCATATTTGTTGCTTCAGTGTTTGTGCATCAGCTAATGTTTTGGTAATGCCTTGTATAAACTTTTTAGTCTTGGGTGTCACGATCTTACCCTGTTGTTACTGTATTGTTATAAATATATATTTTTAGCCTAAATTCCATAAACGCATTTTCCAAATTCGTTCCCTTAACCACAACACATATGCATACGACAGCAATACACGAGTCCATCTGTTATTAATTTGTTGACGGATAACTGAAACCAGAAAACCACCGTACAAAAAAACTTTCTATCAGGATACTTGATGAGAAACTATCATGTTCATTAAGCATTTCAATAGCAAAAATGTTAGCATAACAAAATCTCAAAATGTATTTTACTATTTTTAAAAGGATCATGGTAGGTTCATTTTAATCAAGCAACCAACACTACCTTACTTGATCAGCATTAATCGTGATAGGCAAGCAAATAACAAACACTTCAGAAAAAGCAAGATATGATCGACACATAAGAGATACGAGACTAGACCAAACAAACATTGTTGCCACTGCATACTAGATAGAACATACTCATGCTGTTTGAAGGGTACTTCATCATGGAACGCAGCTATACTTACTAAAGAAAGCTCTATACACCCTGAGTTTTTGGGTGAGTTACCAAAGAGTCATTTTACAACCCAACCTGTTCATCCATTTAGACTATGATAAATCGTTCCATCAGTTCGAGTGACTGACCTTGTTTTTTCTGTCCAATGCCGTGTATAAGTCAGTCCTTCAATTAACTGGTACGAACATAATGATATGGTTTTCAAAGTATGAACCAAAATGCATAAGCTCAATATTGGGAAAGTAATATTCTGATCAATCCAGAAACACACAACAAAGTCATGCAGGCCAAAGATCGCATGTTTATTCTACAGTCACAATAAGGCAAAATTTGTACATTTAACATTATATCACATATAATCAGCATGGAAAAAGTATTCATCACAATCTTTTCTTATAGAAAGATACAATTAAGACCTTATTCGATCGCCTAAGAGATTCATGTTTTTGTATTAACATGATTTTCTTAGCTTATATGTAGTATAAGAACCTGCAAACCATCTTTCAGGAGCTATTTAAAGTTCAGCAATATCCATTTATTTGATTTCCAAACATGATCCAATGCTCATCCTGCAAAATAATAAAATCATTACAGACTGATGTTAGAAAATAAAAGAAAACCAACATCAAAGATAAACTGAATGAGTATAAATTTTCAGCACATGACTAACTTAAACAGCCTGCGCTGTTTAAGCATCTATTATATCTCGCCATAAGCATCTTTTATCGTCATAAAGATTAAACAGTTTGCAAGGTATCTACTGAATTTTATAGCACTTACGCATAGGCTCGCAAAAACTTACCAGTGTGATGTTTCTGATCGGTATAGACTTTCAGGAAATCGTTGTCTAGGCTCTGTTGCTCTTTCTGGATTTCTAGTGCAGAGCTACTGCACCCACTTACCTCAATAACCTCCAGTTTCCAAATTCTTTCCTCAATCCGAGGGGATACTGTTAAGTTTTAAGCAACGACGAACCACTAAACGTCGTAGTCCTGGGAAGTTATTATTCCGAAATTCCCATTGACATAACTCCAAATCATGCAATTTCAAGACCTTTAGTCTCTCAGAATGTTCATCGTCGATTGCACCCCCACGCATGGGATTTTAATTTAAGAGCCTCAAGATTAGGTGGACCAACAAAGGTCCCATATCTGTGCCCAATCCAACCCTATATTTGATAACGTCAGTTTCTTGAGTGTTTTAGGAAACATATGACAATCACACGACCTCGTCGGTTCATGGTAGGGAATTGTATTTCATAGCTTCAATTTTTGAAGGTGCTTTAGAGATTGCGTGTTTGGGAATTCGATATCACCTTGGGTTGAAATCAAGGGTCAACAAAAACCGAGCTTTTTAAGATTGGGAATTCTTGAAGATAAATTCACACAAGACTGAGGACATACTTGGGTCAAAGTTTGCAGGCTAGCCAACCCACTGGGGCAACCATCGTTCTCTTTTACTTGTACAGAAAACAGCTCGTCGATAAGATTTTCCCCTGATTTGATATACAAGTGCCTTAGATTTATCATATCCCATATCGTCTTTGGTAGAAGTATATTATTCCTCGACAATATTTTCAGCGTTTGTAGGTTGATAAGGCTTGATATTGATGGTTGGGGTCTTGGGGACTTCCACCATGAGCTTGAATGGCCAAGTATCTCAAATTAACGAGATCTGTTGCATCTGAAGGAAACATTGATCCGCCTTCTTGAAGAACTTTGCCCAACTCAAATGGATAACAAAAACCAGCGTAGGAGGGTAATGCAGTAGCAGGAGCACGAGCACGAGCATATGTGTATATGTGTGAGGAAAAATGTTCTTCCTCGGCTTTTCTCAAGCATAAATCCCGCAACATGTCATGTATCCGACATGCTCAATTTGACCATCTGCCCTTATTTTGGCAGTCGTCAACAGACTCCTCTGTATTAGATTCATCAAGAAATCCTCTGCAACATCCTCCAAACTTTTTTCTTCCGGTTTCATGTATGAATCCTTGAGCAACCCATAGCCATATCAGCTTTGTTACCGGGATGTCAAAGTCCTCAGGAAATACTCCAAGAAATAGAAAGCATTGTTGCAATTCACGAGGCAAAAGATTGTAGCTTAAACCCAACGAGTCCATGTATTGACTTGGATCACGAATCATGAGCTAACTTTGACTCCGCCAGGTATCTAACCATTTATTTTTCATTAGACCTGAAGTTATAAACAATTGCAAGCGGTAAAACTCCACATTTGTTTGCTATCTCCCTTCCAATTATCTCCAACCGGTGAGGGCATAATCCGGTCCTAAATACCTTCTTCTGAAAAATTTCCCAGCTTTCACCTTCATTGCGAAGACGCAAAACATGAGCAGGTTTGGCTCCCCCCACATTTTTCCTCGCATCTTTGTGACGGCTAGTAAATATAACTCGGCATCCTTTATTGTCATCTGGAAAATAAATTTTGAGCTCATTCCACGCCTTACTATCCCATATATCATCCAACACCACCAAATATTGACGATCTTTTAAAAACCTATACAACTTTTCCCCCAATAGCTCGTCGCTCATTTTATATAACTCATCTGTACCAACGGTGCTAAAAGAGCTTAATATGTCGAGTAACAGGTTCCTCTTTATATATACTTGAGAAACACAATTCCATGCCCGAATGTCAAAAGTATACTCGATTAATGGATGGTTGTATAGATATCCAGCTAAAGTTGTCTTACCAAGACCAGGTGTTCCCACAATCGAAATAATCTGAAGCTGTTTTGCTGACGTTCCGGTAAGTTGATCAAGTAGTGTTTCCACTTCTTCATCGAAGCCCACAACAATTTCTTCTCTTTCTACATTCGATACATATATGATGTTACGAAGTTCTTCAATGATTTCCAAAATCATATCCATCATTGTTTTTCCAGAGGGGTACAAGGCATTTGTGCTAGCCACCGTTTCCATTATTTTAAAAAGGCCATGAGCTTCTTCATTTTCATACCCGAGCATCATCTTTCTGAGGTAACTCATGAGACCATCAAAAGATCCTGCTATCAATCTCTTGTAGTCTAGCGCTTCAACAGATGAAGGATTATACGTTGAAAAATCATTCAGGTGGTCGAGTAACTGGTTTATGAGATAAGTAAGAGCATCGGCCATGGTGCTTCTTCTGATATAGCAAGTACAGAAGACAGTAACTTACGGCATTGAAGATAAACGGGATAGGAGACTATGTTATGGTCCAGTAGTCTACAAAACAAGCATTCCGAGTTGATTGATCTGAGTGATTGGCTTGGCATATGATTAGTAACTTTCAGTACAAATATTTTCTAGCTACTTAAAAGTACCTAACAAGTTCATTTTTAACTACCTTGTCTTCGTCTTAATATATTTCTTCTCTTGCAATAAAAGAAGGCTATCATCATAGAATAGCAACATATTTAAGTTAGTTTGATAGTTTTACTCAAGAATATCCTCATCAGGTAATTGTACTTTTTTTAAATGGGCTAGTTTTGTAATTTAGTGGGCAGGGACCCGGGTTGCAAGCCACCCATCACAAAAATGATATAGTTCAGAAATTTTAGTTCTATTAAAGTGAGCTAGTTTGGTACACGTATTTGAGAAATGATCGACATGCCTAAAGACATGGCTAATCTCTTATGGCATTAATCTATCGGTGTAAAAAGGAACCAGACTTAGTCACTAACCAATAGATAAATGCCAACTGCGCATATTTTTAGACATGCCAATCAATTCTCATTATACTAATCTATATAGATTAGTTTTGCTAATTTAGTGACAAGCCACCTTTTAGAAAAATGCCAATATTAGCAAGAAGGCAGTCGTTGTGCGATCCTAATAAACTGTAGTTGTGACATTATTGAGTATAAAAACTAAAACCAACCTTAATAAGTATCTTCCTATATATTTAAAATGACATTAACCAAAGTACCCACTTGTTTTTTACTCTTTACAAACTTTAATTATGACACAGTAACTATAACATTTAACTGAAATTAAACCCAATACATAAAGGCATAAGATGTTTAGGAGGTGTTTAAAATAAGCTAAACCAAAAGCAATAAGCACTTTGAAATAAGCTAATTAACCTGCGTACCTTAAACAGCTTAGTGAGAATACAACAAGCTATTAAACAGCTAATCTATCGTTTGAGCAGTTGGTGGTGGATGTTCAATACGTCTAGTGGTTGATAGGAGGTGAAGAACAAATGTTCAGTCTTGTTTTTTTTTAATTAGTTTGAGCGGCGAGTTAACGTGGCGTTCTTTGGAAGTGTGTTGTTTTATATATTACGTGTTCTCGGTTTTATAATGTACTCCGTATATGTTTTAAAATGTTTTTTTTTATGTCTTTTTTTTTATTAGATAGAAATGTGTTATTTTATAACTAAATGTTTGAGCTTTTATTAATGTTTAGAACTTTCTAGTTTAGGATGATAATATAGCATGGTACAATGTATAATTAATGAAGATATGTGAGTTAGTGTATATGTGGCATACGTATTGTGGAACACATTACAATTTCTAAAACATTTGGCAACCTATGTTACATCATAGTACATTTGTAATTAATGTGTACATGAGATACAACATTGTAAAGAGTTGGTATACACAAGTTGGTAAACTAAAAGGAGTGTGTACTGTTCATTCGGTCCTGTAGCACTTAGCTCCATAACCAATCAAAAACTGCATAGTGTACCAATAGTTGTTAATTACATTAAAACAACCAATAGCATGCAAGATTATGATAATAATCACCACATAATACACTTGCTTTGGTTCCCTTCCCAAATGCTTTTTAGTATATACGAGGTTTCGAGCCCGCGTGTTGCCGCGGGTGTTTTCGTTAAGTATGTAGCAAACAGATTGTCGAAGATAGAATGCTTTGCAGCTATAGCGCAAGCTTCTGACATAAGGGTAGTGGTTTTGCATGCCTTTGTACAACACAAAGCATGAGCATTTTGGCATGCAAACATGGCACACCTTCTCTCTAACTTTCACACAAAAGAACACAATGTTTGAGCACATTTTTATGTCGCTAGAAAACCATATACAAAAGCTGGCAAATCTTTTAAAACATACATCAGTTTCATATGTACCAACTGCTGGAAATGATGCGCAAAATCTGTTGCATCCAGCCTTTGCATAGTTCTACAGTTATGGTGCAAGGTTATCACATAAGAACACCGTTCGTATGCCATTGCATACTTTGTTGCCGGCTATGATTGCGGCACAAAATATCAGTATCTTGGCATGCAAACATGCCATGCCTCGTCTAAGTTCGACACAAAAGAATACAATGTTTGGGAGCATATTTCTAGAAATTTGGAAATATGATTCAAAACACATCAAGTTTTAAAACGTCATTTTAAACATCCATATTGGTAGGCTGATGGTTAGATTTCTTTTGTTTTTCAGTGTTCCTTGTCCTCCTTTTCTCTGCAGCTGCAGGTTCTGCTGTGACTGCATAAACATAATATAAATAAAAGCATTAGTGAGAGAAGGTAAAAGTAAATAGGTAAAGGTAAGTATTATTTTTCAGAAACACATGAAAATACAGTGGCAGCATAAACAAATTGTCATTGTGATGGTTAAGTATAAACTGGTAAAAGTAAATGCAATAACAATGTAACTGTTTTAGTTTGGTTAGGTGGACCGAGCACAGTAATAGGGGTACACCTGTTGTCTAAATAAGTAGTGGACATGAGTGTGTCATTGAGGGCGACACCTTATCAATTATTTGTTAGCAAGCGTGCGTGAAAAATGGGAGCGACTCCTAATTTTGATGAACCTGAAGAAGCATGTGGTTACGATAAGCTGCATCGTGCTTTCCGTTCTTTGTTTTTACGTAGAGTGTGATATCGAGGGCTGATTATGATGCTGAATGAAAAATGTGATGATGTGTGCGAGAATCGTGAAAAAGGGAGCTCTGAGAGAGGGTGAAGGCTTCACTCAAGCGATCTGTAGCGGTTAATGGACTCGCGTGTTTGCGGAAGCACGAACAAAGACTATCAACTGTTATGCGCAATGGTTTTCCTTGTTGATATAGCGCATGAAGTATGCGGTCGAGCGCCATCCGCGCGACCATGGAGCAATATGATTAGTGGACCTTTGTGTGGGTTTAGGTGTGGGCTTGTTTCTTAGTAGAAGCAATGTTATGGTGAGGTCATGTTTGTATTTCATGTTGTAAAATATTGTTTGTATTAATAAAGCTCACCAGTTTGTGCATGATTTGAGTTACATGAATGTGTTTTTATTATTACCCTTTATTTTTTTTAACATTTTATTTTTGAAATTAATTGTTTTATACCCTGTTTGTTTTTGTTGGCTATATAAGGATGACTTTGGTTAGGCATTTTGCATCGACCTCACATGTAACCACTATGGGTGCAAGACCAAACATTGACCATTTAAAGGAGTGTTGTGGTTCTAATAAACTTCGACATTGCTTTAAGTATCTGTTTGTGCAAGAATGGAGAGAATAGAGAGCATGATCATGTACATTTCCAGAAATGTCTGATCTTGAGGCTAACATTGGGAGAAGAGATCGAATAATTCAAGAAGGCGATCTTTTAGTCCATTTGATGATGTTGCTCTTGATGCGGTTGAGTGCATCTTTGGAGGCATATGAGAGACCGAGATATCTTAGCTTGCTTGGTTGGGGTTTTGGATTTAGCTTGTGAAGGGAGGGCTGAAAAGCAACGTCATGTAGGTTTGATGGATCTAAAGGGTTAGTCTTTGGTTGCCTGGTGATTGGTCTTACTGACTACATTGCTAGCAAGGTTGCATGAATTTTAAGTTTGCTGTATTTTAATGTATTTTCTTCAACCAAGTATTTGAATTCTGTTATGAATAAAAACTTGACTTTGTGTATGAGTGTTTCTTTATGTTTTATGTTAAAGGTTAATAAATGCAAAGGATTTAAGAAGTGTGAAAAGGCATGCTCAATAATTCTGATTTCTCCTGTTTTTAGTGTGTCATTGGTTGAGGTTAAAGAGCACTGAGTATGGTTGAGTGCTGATTTCTGGTTCTAAGATTAAGCAACTGTATAAATAATTGGTGTGTAATTATTTGTCCTTTTTTGAATGTGTGTTCAGAAACAGTAAAACTTGTGACCATGTGTAAGTGAAAAAAACAAATTTAATGGCAATATGTGGCTGGGCTTTAAAGCAGTTGGACTTTAAAGTAGCTGAATGGCTGTCATTTTTTTTGGTGTTATTCAATAATATGGTAGCAGCTGTGCATCATGTGAGGGACTGAATTATGAGGACAGGGATTGGAGATATGTAATAGGCATGTGAAAAAGGAGCCTATGCTTACAGGGATATTTAAAATATGAAAGACGGGAACAAAGTTGATGAAATGATAATAATGGTAAATGCATTGGATTTAAGTGCTCGTGATAAGGATGTGTTTTCCATGAAGCTTAAGGGACTGATTGATTTCTAAGTGTTAATGTGGACTGTCATATAATATGTATGTGTTTAATAAAGTTTGTGTTTATGTTTGAGAAACATGCATGTGTAAACTGTTGTGATGAATAAAAGTTGTAATTTTAGCATGGATAAATTAAATCAAAAAAGAGATTAAATAAACAGTAATGTATGTATTTGTCTTTTGTTTTTTATTTGCTGCTTGCCTATTTAAGACACCAACCCACCTTGTTAGTGAACCACTTTATTTTTTAAGTTGTGATAAAGAAGTGAGATAAGGGAATGTCTAGATATCCTAGGTGTGATAAGCTTAGAGCCGATGCAAATTCTAACAACTGGCCTGATATGCTAGTGTTCTATTGTTACCAAGCCTCTGGCGAAGATATTGGGATGGCACAACAAATGAATGCGTTTGCGGGAAGATTGCTTTAAATCGAAGAAAGGCTCAGCTTTATTCAAGAATTGGAGAGTGTTGGAAACATGCATGCTCAAAAAATAGCAGAATATTTGAGGGGGGGTTCAAGGTAAAGATGATCAAAAGATCATGCAGATGCGCATCCTGGCACGGGAACTGGAGCTGAATGCTCGGAACAATGACATCTTTATCCAGAAACTTAGGGGGTTGATGGATTTCTAAGTGTGTGTCTGCTCGGTGTGCTCTCTGTTGTCGTTTGTTTTTTAGTTGTGTGTGCTAGTGATCTTATTATGAGTGTTGTTGTATTGCTTGTGTGTAACTCATGAAAATCGATTGTAAGATATTGCATTGAATAAAATGGGTTGTTAAATTTATAGGGCTAACCTTTTTGTTTCTTCGAATCTTCATGGTCATCCTGAAATAATGCTCTCCTCACACTTTTTGAGCTGGCTGGTTTATGTTTTTGTTCTTCGAAATCCTCCATAGGTGTGATCGTCACATGTGTAGCTGTTGTTTCCACTGAGTGATAAACCAATATTAATTATTTGCATTCGCAAATGAGTCAGGCATGACACCTTTTATTTAATAAAATTGTGTATTAAATTTGTAGCAGTCACCTTCTTGTTCCTTTGCTTCTGAAATGGCGCTTTGCTCAAGTTGCTGCTGGTCGACATTTTGTTGGTTTGCTGGTGTTAGACCCGTTGCTGATGTTCCTATGAACACACAAAAAAAATTAAATATTTGTAGGCAGGAGTGGTTGTTCTAAGTAAGATAGTTTGTTGATCTAAATGATGTTACCTGGGGTTGCTTCTATCATCTTCACAATTCCCTCGTGTTTTTTGTTTTTGTTGAAAACTTTTCCAACAACAAAATCTCTGGCCTACGATGTCTTTGAAATGGAGCTAGAAGACATTTTTTGCCCTTCAATGGCAAAAATCTCTTGGTATTTCTTACGGTCTTCCGCCTTATGCTTTGCCGGCAGACTCGACCATGAATACCACGTAACATCTTACGCTACAGGTGAAGAAAGCAACCTCAAGCGTCGCGGATGGGTCTGTGATAAAGGCTCTGAAATTAAACCTGTGTATTTGATCAAGCGAAGCGATAAGGATTTAATTTTTGTGCGGATTTTGTTTTTAATATTATATGAAGCTCAGTGAGAAAATTATGTATTTAAAGGATGGCTTTGCTTGTTTTCCATGGTTCGAACAGTGAAACATTCCTCCATCTTCTTTCACTTTCTAAGCACATTCATTGCAAGACATGTAGAACCAATCTCTCTTGATGTTGATGTTGGTTCTTGTTGCCTCGATCGTGAAATGCACCCCCGTAAATGTTTGTGCAAAGCGGTTAAGCATCATATTTTTTCGCAACTTTTTTTTGGTGTGTAATTGAATGTTGGTTTGTTATTTTTTGTGTTACAGAGAAAACTCACGAATAGGTTTGGGATCTTGGTTGACAATGTCTTCAAGGGAAATCTATTCTGGCACTTTTCTTTTTCAACAACTTCATATGGAGTCTTTGTAATATGGAGGGGTGGTGTTTTCTGCTGCTTTTCTTTGTGCCTGTTTTGTGTTGTAAAATTAGAATCTCCAAATTTTTACGCGACCATCGCGTAACCTTAAAATTTGCAAACTAAAAGATTTTACCTTGCTCGTGCTTCATCAGTCTCAGGTATATGTGGATTTAAGTAATAACGTGTTGCAGACGTTGCGGTTAGTTGGTAATCTGTGATGGCATTGTTTGACAGTTTGGTAAGAATTTGATGTTTAAGTTTGGATAATCTGTTAATGCACTACCTCTGAATTTTCCAACTCGGCAAGAGCTGACAGCAATTATAACTGGCTGCTGCATTGCTGGAAGATGATCCTCTTCAAATTTCAAATCCATGTCGTCCCACATAGTGAACTCAACAACATTACCACTGAAAAGATGACCGAGTCATCGGAGATGTGATAAACCCTCATAGTTTATTTTATAGCCAAAAAAAAAAATATATATATATATAGAAAAAAAAGAATCAACGCACCTCAAATTTTCGATATCCACTTTTCTGTAAATGGTTTCCTATTGTGTCGCACCTATTTTGCGCACAACCTCCCCAACTGACAGTAAACATCCTATGTAATCTGCCACCAGTTAGGTGTTAGGATGGTACTCTTGCATTTGTTGCCAAAAAAAAATGTTGCAAACCTTACAGAATTGGAGTCTTGCATTCCCTTGCATCTTGTGGGAACCACTGTATTGAAGCCGGTTGTATGCGAAACAAACTCAAAGTAGTCTTTGAGGGATGTCGGTGCTTGTATAACATCAAAATTTGTTGCTTTTCCAAATTTAGGGCTTGTTTTGTTGCCAATCGTTTCTTTGGTAAGGATTGGTTGGTTCGCACACGAACTCCGAAATCCTGTAAGTCTCCCCAACCTTGATTTTCAGGTTGAAATAGTCGAATTCTTTGATATTCATGTTGCCTTGTATAGCATTGCCCTGTTCAGAATTATTTGGTATTAGAGAAATCTGATATTCATGTTGCCTTGTGTTGGCTGAATTAATGCATACCTCTCGATCTATGAGGATACAGCAGAATCATGTTTCTTTTTTTTGCCAGGAACTCCAGCCGCGTCTTTTTTGGTAAAAGTCACGAAGTCCATTTCTGTAGACCCTTGCTTCGAGCACTTTGCTGTAAGATGTTGGTTTTAACTGCTTAATCATCACAATCTCTGGTGAAGCACTGATTTCAAGGCTCTTTTCTTGAGAGGCATGGTGTACCATAGCATTTTGAGTTTCTTTCATTTTGCTGGTAAGTCATAAAAAAGAAAGTTAGATACAGGTAAACACCTGAGAATGAACAACGATATAGGGAACATGAATCAGAGCATTAAAATGATGAGGTACATCATATAGAATCGGCGTGCAGCAAATCTACCTGTGGGAACAACCTTTAACAATACTTTTATAAAAGCAAAAGATAATAACATGTAATTATGATAGCATTGTGTACAGAATAACAAACAGAGTAGTTGTTGTAAAAAAAGATAAACATCAATCGTTATGTTTGCACTGTCAAAATAAAAGCTGTTTCTTTTATTTTCTTTAAAAAATCTTTGTAAACGATATTTTTTGTGACATTTGGTTTTTGCTTTTCCTGCTGTTTTATAAGGACTTTTAATCCATGAGCAGATGTTGCTCTCGAAAAAGCGACATACAATTGCCCATGACCAAATACTGGCTCAGGAAGGTATACACCAATTTTGTTTAAAGATTGACCTTGGCTTTTATTGATTGACATAGCGTAACATAGTTTCATTGGGAACTGAGTGCGTTTGAAAACAAAAGGGAGGTTTGGATCTTTATGGATCAACGGTATCCTATGAATGAAAACTTTTTTTCCGACTCTTGTGCCTGTGATGATCTGCACTTCAATAAGCTTTGACATCAGTTGTGTCACTATCATGCGTGTCCGTTGCATAAGCCGCCAAGTTAACATTCCTTAAAAGCATCAGCGGTGATCCAACTTTGAGTGCCGAGTTCATGCGGCGGAAACCTGGTAGCTTAAATGTGTTTATATACTCAGGAGGGTATAACATTTACTGTTTCAAACCGCTATTCCCCTCTGGTGTGGCTATATCGTAGCTTGCATAAGTTGTTATTTCACCATCAAGCATGTCTAAAACTTTTGAATTAATGATGTCTGCTGTTTCATTCTTTGGACACTCGATTGCCTTCTCTTGTAGAGTGATTGCTGATGGGGTTTGGAGTGATCATAGATGAAAGCGATGAGATTCGAGAGGCCTTCTTCATCATCTTGTATGCAAAATCTAGAAGGAATTTTGACCCATGCTGAATCTATAGGGTCTTGTTCATCAGGTTGACCAATTTGACCATCTCCAATATCGAGAAGCCATGATGCAAAGGATTGTGATGTGCTTCGCTCTTCTAGAGTCAAACCCGAGCGGAAAAGCCTCGTGTTTTCTTTAAGTGTCATGACATGAAAATAAGGCCAGAGGTGTGATTCTCATTGACGATGCTACTATCTCCATTTTTGGAGCGCCTTTTTTGATTGGCAGTGTTTGTCGGAAATCACCACCTAAAACAACTGTTTTACCACCAAACAAAACATCTGGCGCATCCAATATGTCTCTAAGAGTCCTATCCAATGTTTCAAAGCATCGACAGTCATTCATTGGCGCTTCATCCCAGATAATGAGATCAGTTTCTTTTAAATGGTTTCCTATGAGTGTGTTTTTTTTCACGCAACAGAGGGACTCATCCGTGAGCTCGAGTGGAAGCTTGAATCTTGAATGCGCGGTGCGACCTGCTGGGAGAAGGAGCGAAGCAATACCAGAAGAAGCAACCGCTAAGACAATCTTACCTTCAGCCCGCACAATGCTAATTATTTCTTTCCAAAGAAATGTTTTCCCAGTTCCTCCATGACCATATACGAAAATTAATTCTTGCTTACCTGTTTTAAAAGCGTTTATAACAGCGTCATATATAATTTTTTGTTTGGTGTTGAGCCTTGGAATTGATTCATCTCTTTCTCGCGCCACCATCTCCCTATTGTAGTTTTTTTCTTCCATTAATAGGCGGTTGTTTAACTAATCTAGAAGGTGTTTCGGAGGTGGTTCCAGGCCATAATTTTGGATTGATTTTCCACAACTGTTAAGTATTATTTCCAATTCGTATAATATGTACCCTTCCTATTCTGCAACGTTCACATGGTAGTTGGGTATACGCACTTGTTCTGAGACAATTGTTGGAATATCATGGCCCATTTCTCGCCAATATTTATCCCATAAGTACAAAGGGTTTGCAACCTCGCAATGAGTAAGTAGCCTCGCAAAAAGAAACCTCAGTTCTGCAGATGAAGCTGATCCGCAGGCTTTTGCAAGAGCTGTGTCCCATTCTTTGTCGTCGCCTAGCAAGCCAAGGGCATCATACGCAACACGATATGTTGGATAGGCAATTTCGTTTACTGACCTTACTTCTACGAAGTCTCTACATCCTTTTTGATGGCACAATAGCATTCTTAAGTAGAATAGCTCACCTGAAGTCGGGTGTATATATGCAAGTCGTCCAACAGAACATTTGTTGGTCTTTCTGCGTGGCCAACATTTCCGATCTCCATACCATACAAACTCTGATGGAAACTGCAAGTAAGTCAAATGGCGTCCATCTTCATTTTCAATGTTGTAAGTAAACCATTCTTTGAGTGTTGTCAGCTTACGATCACGACGATTGACAACCGTGTCTAAGTTATCACCGTCTCTAAAAGTTACGTGCTGCATGTTTTCCAGATGAACTGAAAGGATCTGCACCGCTGGCTCTCTGATATGTATTTCGAATTTGAGGATTCTCCAACATGCTTCATGAGGACATACGAATCGGACATCAAGGTAATTCTGTATTTCATCAATCGATGGCTGTGGTTGCGCTGTAGAAGAGGATGGTTCACCAATAGATCTTGTTACTTTGGCAAAGATTCTGTCCGTTCCTTTTGATATATACTTAAACAGATATTTTATCAGCATACTCCACCCACAGTATTCCACATTGATATGAGCTTCAAATGCCAGGCACAAATCACAGTTATGCGGCACGACATACCCATTGTCAAGCTTAATATGCCCTTTTGCTGCGAAAGTATTGTCTTGCCTTCTTCGAAAATGCGGATAACCTTTGTCGTCAAAGAAAGTTTCATTATTGAATTGTTTGGGGAATTTTTTGCTGCACATATCGCTTTTCATACATGGTGCATTCGGGCTAGCCTTGCCACACGGCCCATGCATCATCATTTCTGAAACAATTTTATAGGTGTGTGGATCAGCATGAGGATCAGGTAACTCTGCAGAAATGTACTCGTCAACATCTTGAGCATTTTCTATTTTGGTTGATGAAGAAATCCAAAGCAATGTGTGACAATGTGGGAGGCCACGCTTCTGAAACTCGATGGTGTATAACACTACAGGCAAAAAAAATAAATAATGAACAAATAAAATTAGAATAACACATTGGTAAACCACATTATTCAACCATGTATAGGAAAACTGAGGCTAAAAAATCAAACATAAAGGTTTACTTCTAACAGAAAATAGCCATACCTCCGGTGACATAACCAAATGTCTGCCTTTCCTTCATAAACTTGACAAATGATTTGACTTTTTGCTCAAAAACTCTGCATACTATATCCGCCCTATCCGCTATTGTCAAATGAGGAAAGTGCGCCATGTATCTTTGTATCTCAGGCCACTTTACATTGGACGTGAACGTTATAAAAGCGTGGATTACCAAGCACCATGCAAATCGCCAATGCATCCAAATAATGACTGTACATATACCTCGGGCCTCCAGTAAATGATGAAGGCAATATAATGCGAGAAATGCGACCCATCATGCTCTCCCTTGAAATGCATCATAAAGGCGACAAAAAATCCCCGAATGTCACTCTGGTGCGTTCTATAAAAATCCATCCGATTCTCTTCTATGCCACAGTACACGCCAACAATGTACTGTTGGAAAATCCTCCCAGTGCGAAAGAGCAGGTTATAACTGCCATGCCTTGGATGCAGTTGGTATGCATAGAACGCATTCATCGACACCCATTTTGGCTCGATGTTTGGATCCGCTGTTCTTAACTTCAACTTTGGATGATACCCTGGCTGACCATATATGAATATCAGTGGAAGCGCAGCGACATGTATGACTTATGGATCTTCTGATTCTTTTTAGCGGACCATTCACGTACTCCGCAAGTATAACATCGTAATTAGATTCACTTTCAGGTCCACAGTCAAAGACAATCGCACCGAGGTTATTTGACAATGGAGCTTCATAGCCGCGCGGAGCGTCACCGCTGTAAAGCTTTACCCTGAATTCTGGGACATCCTGGTCGGCACATTTGTCACGTGCAGTCCTGAATATCTGCACCAGTTCGTTGTGAGCATCTAAGAATTGAATGAGCCCTTGCACTATATCTGGGTCAAAACCATGGCCATCTGAGGTTGAAAAATAGCTCAACCTATGTTGGACTTCATCCTGCGTGTCATAGATGTAGAGTTGCAAAAACTTTCGATCATCATTAACCAGGCAAAGTGCCAATCTGGTGGTATATTTGCCCAGAAACTTTAAAAACATATGGGCCTCCACCATTGTTGATTGCATTGTCAACTGTGGCACCGAATGATGTCATTGCAAACATCTGGTTGTATGTTCGAATATTTTCCATAAAGGGACGGGAGCAAAGCAAGTATTTGATATACTGAGGCGGTTCTGCTTCAGGTTGCATGAAAACTTTACCGCCTCCACAACATGTATGGTATTTAGCTGAACCATCTGCAAGACGATGGCCTGCAAGCTGCTCACCACGCCAAAAAGCAGCATTACAATAGCAGCATCGCTCATCACAATCTCCTAGATCATCATACTCAGGGTCAATTCCTGCATTGATTGAGAAACCATAGTCAACTTAAAGACCTAAGAATATATGTTTGGGAAAAAGATGAGGCGCAGAAAAATGGTAAAAAAAAAAAAAATCAGACACCTTGCATTGTAGAAGTAGATGGCTCTTCATCAACGACGCATGCACCATCATCCAAGACAGAACGGAGATTGCTGATGAGACGAAGACGCTGGCGCACAGTCCCTTTATGAGGCTGTCCCACAGACCTACCTCTTTTCCGGCGGTGTGATTGACCGGCAACATTTTCCATGACAGGTGGTTGACTATCAGCATGTACCTTGGCTGTCGGTAACAAAAGAAACCACTACAATAAGCTAATGGCAATGTTGGATGCAGAGGATGTGTCTCAAAAAACAAAAAAACACAAAAACTTTCAGTTGCATTAGGAGTAGACGGTTCACCAGTGGTGTGACTACCGCTGCCTGAACCCAACTGATGCATAGATGGTGTGGAGGCCTAAGATGGCTGGTTGTTTCTTGCAAAGCCGCTCCGCAAATAAAAACTATCACATGCAACATCAGCAGGAACAGCACCATCAACAGCGATATTGCATGCAGGAAGCCCTATTGACAATAAAGAACAGTGCGAAAGAGTAGGTCAGCATTCTATAAGAAACAATAAAAGCGGAGACATTTGATGCGAAGAGAGGATAGTTATACCCACCTCCCATTGTATTAGGAGTCATTGGCTGACCACCAAGATGCGCACAACCAGATGAATGACACAAGTCAGCTGGCCTTCGGCGCTCCTGTTTAGATGGCGTGGCTATTTTTATAAGGTTGTGCGCAGATGGCCCATCATCAACATGCAACCCTATCCCAACAAAAAAATATACCATGTCAGTGCGGGTGACCAATGAGAAGCTGGAACACAAAAACAAAGTACAGAAATTTAACAAACCGCATTTGAATAGAAAAGAGCACCACTGACCTTCCATGACATTAGGAGCCTCTTGCTGATTGACGGTGCGCCAATAACCATATGGGTTAGGCATATGCTTTCTCGTCTTCCTTCTTTTAATCATTGGTTGATTCACAGTGCGCACATGATCTTGCGGGTCAGCCGGGTTGTTGGCCGGTTTTTTTCTCGGCCTCCCTCTTTTTCTACACTGCAAGGGGGTGTGCTATGATTAGAATCCAGGCCTGCTCCAATCAAAATAAGCTTATACCACGAAGCAATGACAAATTGGAATGTAAAAAGAAACCCAAGAAATATAACAAAACACATCTGAAAAGAGATGAGCAGCACTCACCAGTGACGACATCATCAACCATTGGCTGAGTAACGGTGTGTAGATGAAGTTGCTGCGATCCACCCTGCATACTTTCCTTTCCAACAGCATCTACCGCAAAAAAAAACTAACATCAGCACGAACATGTTCCCGCAGGAAAAATGACAATAAGTGTGGCCATAGAGAAACCGAGCAACAAAAAAAGAACAACTAACCTGTAGCATCATGAGTTTTTCGTCAATGAACAGCGATGACACACATATGGTTCACAGGCACACACGTCTGGCGTAATGGCGTTACAGATTTGGCACCCATAACCACCATCCGTATTAGGAACATTGTTTTGTATCAGGTTTTGAAGCGGGTGGTCGTGAATACTCTTCGAGCCAGTTATCGGTTTTGAAGCCATAATTATAAACAATAATAGACATGCCAAGTATCAAAGAAATAAACAACAGAGAAACCAACACGACTAACATATTCGAAACAGTTAATGCGAGCAATAAAAGCATCATCAATTGAGGGTTTGCAAAGAGTAAAGGCTAAAAAAAAAATTAAAAACAAAAAAATAAAAAATAGTCAGTGACCAGCATTTAAAAAAAAAAGGTATGACAAAAAACAAAAAGGAAATAGAAACGAAGCCCCCCCAAAAACCAAAAAAAAAACAAAAAAACAAAAATTGGTGTAGAACATTTAATATGGGGCACATTCAATTGCACCTGACTCTAATAGTAAACCCCAAACCAAGACATAAAACTCATTTACTCACCCCAACACCTAACTATGAGTCACATTTCAACAGGCATAAGCAACATCTAACCACTGTAACTGCATTTGAGTGTAACAGTATACCCCAAACCAAAGCACAAAACTCGTTTACTGAACCCAAAATGTAACCATAAACAGCATTCCAACCAGCATAAGCAACGCACAACTACTCTAAGTCCTAAATATAAGAAAGGCACAATAAATAAACCTAAAATAACGCACAGACCAAGGCAAACACAACATAGCATAACCACCATAAAGACCAACAAAAAAAAAAAACCCTAAAAAACATCAAAGTGTAATAGTTTATGTTAATACAAATAAGCCGTAAAAACGTTTATTTATATTTTACGATCTTCTAATGTTTTGTCGATAACAAACGTAAAATCATATTACGAAACAAATAAAATACGTAAATGGTTTGAACTAATAGTTTCTAACATATTCACATTTTCACATAAAACACTAAAACAAGTATAAGTGATTTTATGATTTAGTAATACATATGTACAACAACTAGTGTTTACATATTTGGATTAAATATACACATAACTAGTATGTAGTATATTGGGTAATATAAATGGGTAGAAACTTAAGTATCACAACCCATTGGGCAAATACATTGAATGTAGTTGGGTACAACCCAAAGCCCATAACCCATGGATCTTGACCCATAACCCATTGCATGACATCATGCTTATATCATACATGGACGATATCCATAACCCATGGATCAACCCATACCCAAGTGACTAAGTGCATTGCACTCAAAGATACATTGTATCTAGCCAAAGATCAATGGTTCAACCCATGACCCATGACCCATGACCCATCACCAAAATACCCATGGGCAAAGAGGAGCGTTCCACGGATCCCTAGCTTTGTGCTAGCCGGATCCTTGTGCTAGGGATCCGTGGGATCCGGGGAACAGTAGAATTTTTCCTCTATAAATAGTGAGCCATTTCTTCATTATTTCTCACCCCTTTCTAACACACTTTCTACCTGAGTTAAAAACTCACTAACCTCAGATCCAAGAGATCTATGTTTGTAGTTTTGTTTTTGTGTGATCTTTTAGGTTCCTCTTAAAGGCAAGATCACCACCTTTGAAGTCGAGCAAGCTCAAGTCCATGAGTTGCCATGCTTCCTCATCATCAAGGCTACTGAAGTCTTCTTGTTGATGATTCCTTTCTTTCTTCAAAGAAGTGTAGTGTTGAAGACATTAGTGAAAGATGTCTCAAGTGTCAAGACGAGGATATTAGTGAAGGGTATCTATCGTCTATAGGATAAGCACTTGTGGTAGGTGCTTAGAAGTCAAGACAAAGAAGCATTAGTGAAAGGTGCTTAGAAGTCAAGACAAAGAAGCATTAGTGAAAGGTGCTTAGAAGTGAAGAGACAAGACATTAGTGAAAGGTGTCTTGTAGATCTAGTCAAAGGCATTAGTGAAAGGTGCCTTAGATGTACACTCGATATGGTGTGTTTCGATGTACAAGATAGACTAGCATTAGATCCAAGGATATTGATATCCTTGATGATGTTGTAAAGGAGTAGATCTCCTTTGGGATTAGTCGTTGGTGTAGTGTGGTAGTAGTTCCTCCATTGCAATGGAACTAGGTGCTTAGCCTAGTACCTAATAAAGGGTAGGCGACGTTGTGAAGGTGTAGTTCACCTTGGAGTGAAAGAACTAGGTACTTAGCCTAGTACCTTATAAAGGGTAGGCGACGTTGTGTAGGTGTGGTTCACCTTGGAGTGAAAGAATTCGGTGGTTAGCCTAACACGGAAAAAGGGTAGGCGGACGTTGTGAAGGCTTCTCCGCCATAAGGAGATTGGTGTAGTGATTACGAACTCTCGAGTAGGTGACTCGGGGAGTGGAGTAGGGCAAGGAAGGTGTCCTTGTAGCCGAACCACTATAAATACTTGTGTTGTGGTTTTGTGCTTCTTACTCTTATCTTTTCATTACTTACCTTTATATGCTTGCTTATCAACATCCAACACACACATCCAAATAGATTGACATAAGTTGATCTAAATAGTTTAAAAGGAAGTTTTAATTGGCAAAACTATTCAACCCCCCTTCTAGTTTTCCACAATTGACATCAGAGCTTCATTACCAAGTTTTTTAAAGTATATTGTACTTTAAAAACTTGATACGATCCATAGTTAATTGAAAACTACAAAGAAGGTTTTTTCATAAAAACAAACACCATGTCTTTCAGAACTATACATTTGGATGTTGATTTGATAACAACATTTTTTTTTCTTATTTACTTTTTCATTTAATTGCACTAATCTTCCTTGTCATGTTGATTAGTCAAAGCTCATACCCACCAAGCTTTAGGAGTCGCTTGGTAACAAGAATACCTTCCTTAAGAAGGTATCTTAAACTCAAAGGAGCGGGAATCGTCTAAGTGACATTTGTTGTGTCATTTGTAAAGACATTCCTAAGTGCGCTAGAGGTATGATTTTCTTTTTATTTTGCTTGATAATTAAGTATGCCTATTTAGGTATTTATGTGATTATCTTTTGTGCTTATACATGTTTTACATGAAGCTTCATTAGGAAGCCTTTTTCTCACATACGTGTTTTATTTCTCGTCTAAAGTCGTGGTATATAAAACTTATGTTTTGTTTCTTTCAAATCTAATAATTTCAAAAATTCCTCCTTCCCTATAAATAACCCCACCGTCGACCACTCTACCAAACCTTCACTTTTCAAATCCTCCAATTTCAAAAATTTCCTCTTATTCAAAAACTTCATCTTCCTCTTCATTTCATCTCAACCGAAACCAAGAAGATCCGTCATCAACATGGTTTACATCGCACTCGTGCTCATTGCCCTAACACTCATCGCACTTGTGTTCCCTATGATGAAGTTCACATACGTAGACATTTACTTTGTGTTGTTAATCTATATTGGGGTTATATACCCAATCCTTTGTATCATCCTTAGTATTGAAATGCAATATTATTAATAATCTAGTTTATCTAGGTTATTATTTTCATAATGTGTGTGTCACTTATTTTGATGTATATGTTTCATATTCTCTCGTGATACATTAAGAAGTCATGTATGCATGCTAAAAGAAAATATAGGATAAAACATATTTCGTGGTATAAAAACTGTAAAACCTATGTTTTTATCAAATCTTTTTTTACTGAGATCCACGGATCCCAGAAGATATACTAGCCAGATCCCTTTTGTAAAAGAACCGTGGGATCCGTCCTACTGGAAAACAGTTTTTCATGCAAATTAAAAACCACTATCTTTCTAAATGTAATAATTCACTAGAAAGTCAAAACCTTGAGTAAGTTAGAAGTGTTAAACACCATTGCTAATAAAAATCTAGTAAAAACATTAGATAATCATAGGATGACCACAAACATCTCTTTTTATTAACTTATCATTTCTATAGGTTCAACTATGACGCATGAATATGAGTTTGATTTTTCACTCACTAGCGTCTACACTCCGAACATCTCTCTTGAGCCCAACACACCTGGCAATCATGTCCGTGGGTTCAATAATCTCGAAAATCATCACTTCCACGAAGGACGTATTGTAAACACCTCTTTACAATTCGAAGAAGGTATCAATACCTCCTTCCGAGCCATAGGACTAGAATGTCTTCTTGAAATCAACGAGAAGATATGTGTAAGGTTCATAATGGAATTCTTCCGTCAAGTCGAACTCATTCGTAACGAGGATCGCTCTCTATCTCTTTGGTTTTATATCAAAAACCAAAAGTTTACTCTAACCCTTGGACATTTTGCTCACATCCTCCGGATTCCAAATCATGGACAATGTGCCTTCACCGAAGATTGGTCTCTTGATTCTCTCTTTAACTTTCGTGAAGAAAATGGTCCATATTGTTCACACATACCCTCTCTGGAAGATTTAAATCGCATAATATGCAAACCTCGACCATATTACTCCGATCCAAACATTATCTTTACAAGGGATATCCGAGAAGAGTACAAGCCTCTTCCACTCATCCTACGTGAAAATGTTTGGAGTCTTAGGGGAAATCGAGAAATTCTTCCCGCTTGTTGTGCTCACATGTTGTATCTTGTTTGCTAACACAACAACCATACAATCTCGCCTACTTCTTCGCAAGGAGAATTGCAAATCTTCAAGGCTCCAAGAATAAACTCATCCCTTATGGAATGTTCTTGACACGCCTCTATCATATTGTTATGCACTTCCATCCTCAATTTCAAAGTCCGTTGTACGTACTTGTGAACAAGATGATGGAACCGCTAAACATATCTCTCATGAAGACTTTCTTCATTCTTGATTCCACCAACACTCATCAATCACATAATGATCCTCCTAGCGAAAACACTCAAGGAACTTAGTAGTATTCCAAAATAGGATCAATTCTCTTGTACTCGTGCTTTATCAATGTAATCCAATTTCTTTCATGAAATAAAACATCTTACATTTGATATCTTAGTATTAGAACTATTTTTAGACTATCCTTGAGATATAATGCATTGTCAAGATCATTGCATACCTTTAGTAAAGGTCCTGGTGAGCAGATGGGCGGATCCCAAAGATTGTGCTAGACGGTTCCCTACACTTAGGGAACCGTGGGATCCGGCAAACAGAAAATGCAATTGCAAGCATTATATCTCAAACATATCCTTAGAACACCTCACACTAAGCTAAACATAGTGTCTTAAGGCAAATTAAGTCCTTATCAAGATAGGTTGATCTTTCCTACTCATACATAACTCACCTAGATCACACTCTAAAACGCTTGTAGATCTACGGCTTCATTTTTTTTATCCATCACTCTTCCGCTCTCAAACTCACACTTCATTTTTTATTTAATCCCTCACATTTAGTCTTAGATATCTTTCTATTATGGCAAAATTGATCAAAATTCATCCTTACCTCAAAATTGATCAAACTCTAGTTTTTTCCCATCTCAAAGCTTCTAGAATATTTTCCAAAACACTATCCTAAGTCACAACCTGATCTCTAGGATCATTTAGCTTCAATTGACATACCAAATCTTTAGTGTCATCCTTGCTCATCCATTGGCACTCTTGAAAGTCCTAAATCCTTCCATTAAAGACAATCATTAGCTACATCATTCATTGCCTTCAAGTACTTAAGTACCCCTTCATTTAAAACACTTAGGAGGACTGAAACACTCAAGATATTATAGGTCTTAGATCTTAGAAACATCATTTCCACTCTTTCATAGGTCTGGCGAGCGGATCCCTAGGATTAGCCTAGACGGATCCCTCTGAGGAGGGAACTGTGGGATCCGGATGATAGTTTATGTCAAATCTTGCTAAAACAATCATTTCAACTCATCTTCCTAACTCAAACACTCCATCTCATCTTAAATGAGTTCCTAGATCAGTGCAATCTCTGAAGTTGACTCTTGTGCATGCTAATCATCACATTCCAATGAATCCTAGTGGCTTAAGGCTTAAATGCACTTGCCAAATCTCTTGGTTTATAAACCACTTTGTTAGGACCTCCATAGTCATCACTCTCATCCTAACTTTCAGCACTTTAGAAATCTTTACAAACCTCTTGAAATCATCTCATCATGAGAAAAACCCCAAGTAGTAACTTATCCACCAAAGAACCACCCATGAAAAAGGCTCGTGTTATACACGAAATCTCTTCAACCGAATCATCTCCGGTCAAGCCAACAAATGATAGGATCCTTTCTCATCCAATCAAACCAAGTCCTAAAAGGATAGTACCCACAAAACTACTAATGCCAAATACCACCATACCTCCTAGGCCAAACAATATCATCTCCACTAAACCATCACCATTAGTTCCTAGAGCTATTTCATTTACATCCCCACTATCATCACCAGACCTCTATAATTTAGAGGACTTGCCTCCTAGGCCGTCTCATCCGCTTCCGCCGACAACATTCTCCTCATTAGGAGGAATAATGCTACAAAATCAAGGTGTTGAGTCAACACTTGCTCTGGCTACCTTTTCGCCGTTTCCATCATATAATCCCATTTGGATTATGAGAAATCATCAAAGTCAACCACCCGACCATATGGAAGTTGACACTTCTCTACCACCACCATCATTCTTGGTCGAGTCATTCTCAAATGCGCCTCCACCAATCCCTCCATCGTTTGAAGCTCCACAAGCCGCTTCACTTGATCCTTCGCATCAAGCCATTTCATTTCTTCCACCACCACTACCTAGCCATGATAAAGATTGCTATCATTGTCAACATGTTGAAAGTTTGATACATGAAGTATGAGAAGACCAACGTTTCATGTTCTATCATCTCCTCGAACGTTTCGACGAGATTAAACCTAAACAAAACTCGAGCTAGAAGATTTTAGTGGTGTCCTAGCATCAAGCGATAGTTGGTTTAGAAATTCCTAGTCATGTATTCTCTTATTTTCTTAAGTTTTTAGAGTCATGTATATCATAACTCTAGTTTTATTAAATGGAATTACATGCTACTTGTTATTTTGCTGAGCATATGATTACTTTGTATTCATATCTCACTTTTGTGATAACATTAATTGTTATATCACCTTTCTTTGTAATTAAGCGCTAATACGGATCCTCAGAATTGCCTAGACGGATCCCTACTAGGAGGGAACCGTGGGATTCGTGAGACGAAAGCTTTCTTTCTACTAACTTGAACCACATTTGCAGGAAATTGTGAATTATACTTGCTTTCTAACTTTTGTTTTGTAGTTATTCAATTTACACATGAAGACTTTGACATCCTAAAGCTAGGGGGAGCTTTATGTCAAAGCAATACATTGCAAATTACTTGCAATACTAGGTTTACATTTCATGGCATTCCCTTGCAAAATTGCAATCATCAAGGGGGAGTACATTCGTCACTTAGACGAAATATTTTGCAAACTTACTTGCAAACAAACTAGATTAGTATCACTTTCTTGACGCCCTTATATAGGGATGGACTCGTCAAGGGGGAGTAAAGACGAGATCCTTTCCCGTTACTTGCTCTCTATCTTTTTTCTTATTTTTATTTCTTTCACATGTTTTTCTTAAAAACGATGTGTTGCTTTCTTTCAAACACTTTTTGTTTCGACAAAAAGGGGGAGAAGAAAGTAAAAACTACAAATTCAAACTTTTACGAATTTTAGCTTTTCCTTAAAATAATTTTATGTTTTGTCATCAACAAAAAGGGGAAGATTGTTAATACAAATAAGCCGTAAAAACTTTTATTTATATTTTACGATATTCTAATGTTTTGTCGATAACAAACGTAAAATCATATTAACGAAACAAATAAAATAAATGGTTTGAACTAATAGTTTCTAACATATTCACATAAAACACTAAAACAAGTATAAGTGATTTTATGATTTAGTAATACATATGTACAACAACTAGTGTTTACATATTTGGATTAAATATACACATAACTAGTATGTAGTATATTGGGTAATATAAATGGGTAGAAACTTAAGTATCACAACCCATTGGGCAAATACATTGAATGTAGTTGGGTACAACCCAAAGCCCATAACCCATGGATCTTGACCCATAACCTATTGCATGACATCATGCTTATATCATACATGGATGATATCCATAACCCATGGATCAACCCATACCCAAGTGACTAAGTGCATTGCACTCAAAGATACATTGTATCTAGCCAAAGATCAATGGTTCAACCCATGACCCATGACCCATAACCAAAATACCCATGGGCAAAGAGGAGCGTTCCACGGATCCTTAGCTTTGTGCTAGCCGGATCCCCTGTGGTAGGGATCTGTGGGATTCGGGGAACAGTAGGATTTTTCCTCTATAAATAGTGAGCCATTTCTTCATTATTTCTCACCCCTTTCTAACACACTTTCTCCCTGAGTTAAAAACTCACTAACCTCAGATCCAAGAGATCTATGGTTGTAGTTTTGTTTTTATGTGATCTTTTAGGTTCCTCTTAAAGGTAAGATCACCACCTTTGAAGTTGAGCAAGCTCAAGTCCATGAGTTGCCATGCTTCCTCATCATCAAGGCTACTGAAGTCTTCTTGTTGATGATTCCTTTCTTTCTTCAAAGAAGTGTAGTGTTGAAGACATTAGTGAAAGATGTCTCAAGTGTCAAGACGAAGATATTAGTGAAGGGTATCTATCGTCTATAGGATAATCACTTGTGGTAGGTGCTTAGAAGTCAAGACAAAGAAGCATTAGTGAAAGGTGCTTAGAAGTCAAGACAAAGAAGCATTAGTGAAAGGTGCTTAGAAGTGAAGACACAAGACATTAGTGAAAGGTGTCTTGTAGATCTAGTCAAAGGCATTAGTGAAAGGTGCCTTAGATGTACACTCGATATGGTGTGTTTCGATGTACAAGATAGACTAGCATTAGATCCAAGGATATTGATATCCTTGATGATGTTGTAAAGGAGTAGATCTCTTTTGGGATTAGTCGTTGGTGTAGTGTGGTAGTAGTTCCTCCATTGCAATGGAACTAGGTGCTTAGCCTAGTACCTAATAAAGGGTAGGCGACGTTGTGAAGGTGTAGTTCACCTTGGAGTGAAAGAACTAGGTACTTAGCCTAGTACCTTATAAATGGTAGGCGACGTTGTGTAGGTGTGGTTCACCTTGGAGTGAAAGAACCTGGTCGTTAGCCTAGCACCGGAAAAAGGGTAGGCGACGTTGTGAAGGCTTCTCCACCATAAGGAGATTGGTGTAGTGATTACGAACTCTTGAGTAGGTGACTCGGGGAGTAGAGTAGGGCAAGGAAGGTGTCCTTGTAGGCGAACCACTATAAATACTCGTGTTGTGGTTTTGTGCTTCTTACTCTTATCTTTTCATTACTTACCTTTATATGCTTGCTTATCAACATCCAACACACACATCCAAATAGATTGACATAAGTCGATCTAAATAGTTTTAAAGAAAGTTTTAATTGGCAAAACTATTCAACCCCCCCTTCTAGTTTTCCACAGTTTACACCAAACTATTACCAACCATTTTATCCATCCCAAAAGTTTAGTATTCACTGTAAAACGTCCAGGAGGTTGGAGAGAGCAATTCTCATCCATTGTTTTGGTCAGTCAAAGTTTTACGGTTAAGCTAGGTGATTGGAGGCGTGTGGTTTCTATAAGCCATGATTTCTAGTTCTTGTAATCGCAAAAGTTTAGGTATTCTATGAACCTTGTTATGGATTTCTATTCTCTTGAGTTATTGGAATTACTTTGTTATTTCTTGTGTTTTGTTATTATTATCATGGAGTAGTTTTTGAATATACTTGTGTGTAAGGATGTAGGAAATCATACTAGTGTTCTCATATGTGATGCATGTATATATGATCTTGTTTAAATGAGTTTGTTGGAAAAATACTAGTCTTGTTTGATTTGTCGGTAAAACATGTATTAAGAAAAAGGACCGAAAGGATTTCTCTTGTGTTTTATTCCAAAAATTTAAGTGACAAACTAGTATGGGGATATGGTGATTGACAACCGCCATGTTTACTTATTAAAACAAGACTAGAAACATTTTCATCACGAAAGGTCGAAAGATTCGCAGGAACGAGTTTAATAAGAACATTTTACAAACAAATGGACTTTCTAAAGGATAATCATTAGGATAAGGACCGAAAGGATTACCTATGTGTTTTTGTTCTTAGAATGATTTTTGCAAACATAAACCATGGTTGGAAATCATTTGCTTATGATTTGTGCATTACATCAAGAGTTTACACCAAGCCTTCATGAACACTTACTATGATTGCCTATAGACTACACACAAGTATATATATTTCTTTATATTGAATTTCACTAAAAACATCACTTTTGGAGGAAGCCTTGACAAAGCTTTCTTGTTACTAATCTTTTAAAACAATTTCAAACAAAAAATCCCTTGGGACGATCTCGACTTACCCACCTTTGCTATCGCGAACGAGTATACTTGCTCGTATGTGTTTATAGTATTAGATGGATAAATCGTGTTTATAAAATTTTAAAACTTGCACACGGTAAGCACATCAAGTTTTGCCGGCTGCGGGGATTTTGGATTTCTAAGTAATTTGATTTTGTTAAGATTCTGTAAAATTGGTAGATTTAAAATTGAATTTCGTCAAGAAAAGAAAAAAAAATTGGTTTAGAGGCTAACCGATCCGGTTGCTCAACAACCGATCCGTTTAGTGCTCTCGGTAAAATTTTTGTCTTTTGATTTTCAAAGTTTTAGTTTATCCAGTGTTTTGTGTTATAGTTTATAGATTAATTCTTGTCATTTCTGATTTTTTTTATAGATTATCTCATGGGTTGCTTATGCTTTTCTTAGATTTTTAGATTTTCTTTTATTTTAATTATTTTTAGTTTTATTTACTTTTTAGTTAATTGTCTTAATTACAGTAATTAAAAATAGTTAATTTTCAGTTTTTATGGTTTTAGTAGTCTTAATGAGTAGTTTAATAGATTAGTTAATATAGTTTTCATTAAATAACTTAATTAATTTTATAATTAATAAGGATAATGAGTAGTCTCAAGTAATTAAGAGTTTAAGTACACTTAATAGTTTTTAAATTAAATTAAATTTACAGGTTTAATATTAAAATAATAACAATTTTTTTTAGGGAATCAATCCAACCGTTCGGTTGCAACCCGCAACCGGATCGGTTGGACGTTTTGGTTAAAATGTTTACCACCAACCGATCCGGTTGGAGCTCTCGGTAAATTTTTTTCTACTTTTTAAATTTTGAGTTTTAGCTTGTGTTTTCAGTTTTGTTAAGTGTCTTTACTTGCTTAGTATATGTTTCTATAGTTTTCTTTTGTTTTTACTAACTCTAACACTAATGATTTGGATTTTTGTTTTTGGTTTTGTTTTGTCTTGTTAGATAGTTGTTATGGATAGTTTAATCGAATTTCGAGTACCTTCGTAACTTGGATGAGATGTTCAAAGACACCGGGAGTTCGTTGGAGAAGATTGGAAATATCTTAGAAGGGAGTAAGAAGGATTTGGGGATTGATACGGTTAGTATGGAAGAAACGGGTGAAAACAAAGTTCAACTTCCTAAGAAAGGAAGAGTTGTGGTATTCACACAAGCACCACTAACGGAGTATGATTCGCCACTTATGAGGTTCGGTACACCTTGTAGTGTAGAAGGGGTGAGTGCTTGGGACGCGCAACTAAAAATGGCCTATGGTGAAAATTACATTGTGGAAAAAGTTCTTGATCAAATTAGCCATGTGCGTTTGGATTACGAAGCTTACAGAAGAAGAATGGTTAAGAATCTTAAGGTTAACATTCATGGTCACATTTTCGAAACGGATTTTGTTGTCTTGGAAGAGGGGAACGCCGATGAGCCCAATGTATGTTTTGGGCGGGATTTTCTTGTAACAACCAAATGCCAAGTGGATTTTGCCTTGGGGGAAATGAGGATCAATATCACCGATTTGGAAGAAGAAAAGGGGGTTAATGACATGCTTGTGGAGTTATGTGCTAATATGGAAAAGGAAGATGTGGAAGTCGTAAAGATGGGGAAGGCAAATAGGAAGAAAACGTCATCCAACAAATTAACTCCTACCACATCCACCAACAAAACAAATGATTACACACCTTCACCACCCACTACACCAAAAGCCAGTGATTGAGGTACTACAAGATTACGTTCTCTACCGCAAGAAACTAGATGCGGTGATGCTAGCAAGGGTAAGATTGGAGGATAAAGATCTATCGGAGGAGGATAGAGATAGGATTTTGTTTAGAGGTATGCCACGTAAGGAGAAAGATCTGGGGAATTTTGTTTTGCCAATTAAAGTGAACGGGACCACACCAGTGTATGCCTTGGCCGATACGGGTTCAAGCGTTAATGTTATGCCCTATCCATTGTTTAAGACGTTGGGTCTTAGTAAGCCACAAGCAAAAGCGATGGGGGAGGTGAAAAACGTAAGAGTTCAAATTGGTTATCAACCCTACTTGGCTGATTTTCTAGTCTTAGACATCCAGGTGGATAAGAGTTTACCACTTCTACTAGGAAGACCATTCCTACGCACATGTGGTGCAATCATAGATATGGGTAGAGGTACGATGACTATCGATGATGGAATCTCGAAACAAACCTATTATCCCAAACCAAGGGGACCAGTTGTGGAATTCATGGAAGATTTAGAATTGATGGAAGCGGACGATGACTTGACTTGTTTTGAAGTGGGACGTGATGTCCATGGAAACCCGATGTATGGACCACTAGCTCCTCCATACTTTGGTATTGAGGATGAGATGGAACGCGCACTAGCGGTGGAAGCATTTTACAATCCATTCAAAAACATCCTTGTTTACAAAAAGCTAACCGATTTCTTAGGTTCTTTACCGGTTCAACTCAAGAATTTGGAATGGGGACCCGAGGGTTCGGGTATTTACAAGAGAGAGGATGGGGATGGAGAATGGCACGTCAAATTTGATATACTATGCCCGGATGGGAGAAGATTTATAAGGAAGTTCAAAACTTATGAAACACACCGTGAATTGACTGGGAAATTTCTAAGTGAGGACATCTTAAGGCATGAGTATTTCGAGGAATTCTAAGGAGAAACAAGGAAACAAGCAATTGTTTGCTTGAATTTCATGAACTTTTTAATTTTATGGATTTAGGATTTCTTGTTTTTCATTTTTATCTTTATTATTATGTTGAAGTTATTTGATTAATGCATTATGAGTTTGAGTTTTAGTTTTAGTTTTAAGTTATGAGTATGATGATTTGAGTTTTGAGATTAGATGATTATTGAAATTTCCAAATGGTGGATGAATGTTGTGTGCATCTTTAATAGGATTTTTGAGTAAACGATTGTTGCTTGGAAGGTAAAATGCCTAAGTAACATGAAAAATGCAAAATTTAGCAAAAATGCAAACCGAAACGGTTGTGTCCATGGTAGAACCGGTTGCATACAAGTATATATACCAAAAATTCAATTTTCCTGAAAAAACACACACACACTAATCCTCCGGTGGGTGTCGCAAAATTCGACCAATAGAAGTTATTTGAAGATTGTATAAGTTGTAGAAGATCATCATGGCACCCAAGCAAGTAAGCATATACATTCAATTAACTCAATTAAGGTTTAATTAGAGAATTTGATTCGAATTGCAAATTAGGTCACTAATTTGGGGGTTTTGGATAGAATTCGAATTAAGTTGTAATCTTTTAGGATTAAGTAGGTAATTGATATAGGAATGCATTGCAAAAAGAATTGTATTGATTGATTCAACATGGAATGAGTATTAGATGATTGAATTTTCGGATTTAATTAGGTTATGCCATTGAATCAAATTAAGTTGCAATTGGTGATTCCTAGTTGGTAGATGATGCGTTTTAATGAATATTAGATGCCACATTGTTGATTAGAACAAGTAATTGAGAATTGAGGTCTAAATTGTTGAGTTCTAAGCAAATGAATATGTGATGATTAGAGGTTTGGAAAGTGAATTTAGAGTAATTTGAGGATGTAGGAATCATTGATGAAGTTAGAATGCAGTCTAGGATTGAATTGGACTTAGAAAAATCGAGTGGGAAGTGGATTAGAAGGCAAAGCCTTATGCAGGTTGAGGAACCGATCCGGTTGGCGGCAACCGAACGGTTGGAATAGGTCAACAGAGGAACCGATCCGGTTCCACGTTCTGTTTTGGAATTTTTCGAATTTTTGAAGTGGACCTTAGAGGCTTCCATAGACCTTATATTGACTTATATTTATGATTTCTACAGAGAATTGTTGTAGGTAGTTCAAGCTCGACACGGGTTCCACTAAACCCGATTGTTACCAAGTTTTGCCAAAGGAACGAAAGGAGGAATGTCACGTATAACTTGAAGACGGAGGCAAATGCCAATCTGAAGTTCAAAGATCTCACCAACGAGGAGAAACATGCTTTCTGGGAACGATTATCAAAGTTGCAAAATAGGACATGTTCGGTTCCTAGGGTGATTGATTGGGATTTGTGTTAGGAATTAGAAATTCCATAAGGAAGTGTCGGTCACCCCAATTATTGTTTAGCATATCTTAGCTCATAGACTTTACATTATTTAGTAGTTATTAGCTAGTTATTAGCTTAGTTATTAGTTTAAGTATCACCGTGGAGGAAGGATGGGTCTTTACCCACTGTATGCCTGATCCACAGTCCGAAGGAGGACGTGTAGTATGTAACTATAAATACCCTCTACCTCCCAAGGTAGAGGGTTGAACCTTTCACTCAATCTAACTTTCTTTCTTTTGTTTACTTTCTCTCTCTAGAAAGGATCCCATTCTCCACTTTCTTTCTCTAAACTCATCATTATACGCCTTTTGATATAGTGTGTTTATGTGTTTATGAAAACCAATATCCTACAAATGGTATCAAGAGCCATGGTTTGATCACTCATCTTTCATGTTCTTGAATTTCTAGTGGTTTTCATAAGGTTTTTGGGTTTGAATGAGTTTAGAGTGGTTAGAATCATTTGGATCATCTCTTGTGTTAAAGTTTGGATTTTGATTGTACTTTTGTGTTTAGAATCATTATAAGTGCTTAGGTTTTGATTTGGAAGGCTTGAATCAGCGTGGTTGGGTTGTTTTTGGATTGAGAAGTGGTGTTTTTTTTGAATATTTCATGCTAGCGACTTGAGCCTCGTACTAACATTCTTCGTAGCGACTTGTCTGTGTTTTTTTAATATTTCATGCTAGCGAATTGTCTTTGTTTTGTGTAGCGATTTGTGTACTTAGCGACTTGTCTTTTGAGACAAACCGACAAAAAGGACAAAAAGGACAAGGTAGTGGATGTACTTGACTGTCTAGCGACTTGTCTACCTAGCGAGTTGTGTGTCTAGCGACTTGTCCCTTTAGCGACTTATCTGTTTGTTGGAATCACTCCTAAACCTTATTCAAGTGTTAGTTACTCATATGTAATAGTTAGCTTATTATGGCCTTTATGTTTGTTATTAGCCTTAAGCTTATGTAGAAGGCCCATAAGCTTAGGCCCAAGCCCATAGGAGAAAGGGAAGGAGTAGGAGTGTTGCCCTAGCTCCTTGCCTATAAATACTATGTAATAACCCTCACTTGAGGGTTGGTTGTTCAAGTTATTCTCTCTTTCACATACCTACGCCTAAACCGTCTTTTATATCGTGTATGTGTGTGGTTTTACTTGTTCAATCGCCTTATCTCTTTCTTATAAGCTTGTGTGGTAAACCTTGTGACCTAACAGTGGTATCAATCGCCAACTAGTTGGGTGAATCGTTATTGCTTTTGAAGTAAGGTTTTTGGTCTTACGCGTAAAGGTACCGAGAGCTTTGGCTCGCTTAAAAACTTGATTTTTTCACTTTTTAATCCAAGATTCTTGTCCTTTCAACGTTATAAGGTGTTAAACTTACTGTTTTTGGCAAAAAGTTTGGAACTTTATGTGTGGATCATTTTTTTTTCTACTTGTTTTTGTACGAGGGTTAAGTCCTACGCATAACTGTTTTAAGAGCTTTGGATCATCAAGTTTCACACTTTTGTGTCTTTTGGTGTTATTGAAGCTATTTCATCACACAAAAACTGGTTTAGAAACTACTTTGAGCAAAATCAAATTCTGAGTAAACCTACGCGTAGTGAAACCCTAAAACTACGCGTAAGTATTTCCTTGGTTTGATCTTCATTTTCGTTGTTTATTCCGTGTTTTCTTACTTGGATAAGTCACGAAAATACGTCGACTTTGGATATCTTTTGCACGTGAAGTGTAAAGATCACTTGGATAAAACCCTAAAATTACGCATAAGCATAAAGCTTACGCGTAGAAATCCTACGCTTAAGATGTATCTTACGCCTAAGCCTCGTCTTACGCATAAGATAATCCTACGCCTAACTTTCTACGCCTAACTTTATGTCTCGCGCATAACTTTAGCGTCTTTTCCTACTACGCGCGTAAGCTAAATCTACTGGCGTAACTCTTGATTGTTCACGTAACTTTGGTGTTTTTATGCATAAGTGCTACTTGGCTATTGTGATTTCTCGCCTAAGGATACTTCATCAACAAAGGTTCATTCGACTACAAAGATCCATTTTAACCAACACAAGTTAATCAACATGTCACAACCACCATACTCTAACTATTTCCCTTACACTTATCCTCAACGTCAACAACAATTAAGTCCACAACATCAACAATGGAATCAACAACAAGCAATTTATCAACAACAATTTAATCAAAAACATACTCCACAACTTGCTGCAATTCCACAACCTCAAATGGTTCAACCACCACCAAGTCTTCAAGTTCAACCGTACACAAATGACTTCACTCAACATCCATCAAGGAACACTATGAAGGAACCCACTTGGTTTGCAAAGATGTTTGAAGCTTTAAGCAGCCAACAATCAATTCATGAGGTTGGATCACTTGATAGACCTCCAATGCTCACTCTAGGAAACTACGATCAATGGGTGATAAGGTTCTTTAGGTTTTGTGATCTAAAGAAGCCACATGGAAAGTTCTTAAAGCAGGTTATCTTAGAAGGTCCATTTGAGATGCCTACTGTCATTGTACCTGGAGATCCAAATTCCATTCCACCAAGAGATGAACAAACGAACATTGCTCTTGTTGCAGACTTGAATCCTCAAGAACTTCTACACTATGAAGCAGATGAGCTTGCAATGGAATATATCCTCTTAGGATTACCAAACCCAATTCTTCGTAGTGTTGATGCTCAAAAGAGTGCAAAGAAAATGTGGGATCATATTCGTCTTCTTATGGAAGGATCTGTACTCAATCCGGAAGATTTGGAATCCAAAATTTACTTGGCTTATGAACACTTCATGATTGAACCTCGAGAGACACTAGAGTCCTATCATCACCGATTTTCAGACATCATCAATGATTTGGATAAACACAACATCATCATGCCAATAATCGCAGTGAATACTAAGTTCCGAGTAGTCTTGGTCTGAATGGGAGAAGTATGTCATTTTTCTCCGTCAAGCGAAAAACATGCATCATTCTACATATGGATTGTTGTACGATTACTTGAAGCCTCATGAAAAGGAAGTTGATAGGGAAAGGATTCTCCGTGCTCAAATTGCTCCACCGACACATCCGGAAAATCAACAACTTGCCTTATATGCTCAAAACAGTTATTCTCCTCAACCAACAACTCAACCAACTGCTACAATCACACCACATGATCCTTCACAGTCTCAATCTCAACAAACTCAATTGGTTCCATACAACAACAAAAATGCTCAAGCCCTTGTCAGTGAAGCTAATGAGGAATCTGATCCGTTTGAAGCACTGCAACAAGGATTTGCTATGATTGCTAATGCCTTTAGCCGTTATACCAACAAATCCAACAACCGTATTCGTTCCTCATCTAATACAAGGAATCAAGCTGTTGTGAACAATGGACGAGTTGAAGTTCAGAATCGTGGTTATGGTCGTCAGATGGGCGGTGGTCAAGGGTTTAATGATGTGGGTAGGAATAACAATCGAGCTCCAGTGGTGGAACAGGGAAATGCTCAGAATGGGTTGAATGGTCTTCGATGCTACAACTGCAATGAGAAGGGACACCTGGCTAATGCATGCCCAAAGCCAAGGACTAAGGGCAGTGCTTATTTCAAAGAGGCTCTTCTTTTGGCTCTTAAGGATGAAGCTGGTGGAACTCTCACAGACAAAGAACAGAGCTTTATGGCAAATGCTGACTCAGATGATGATATGGAGGACTTGCAGGCCAATGCAGCTTTTATGTTGATGGCTAATATGCATGAGTTACACATGAGTGACACAGGCCAGTGTATGACACTGATGGCTTGTCTCAGGTACCCGAACAAACCATATTTATCTCTGATCTCATATCTCCGCCAACATCTGAATCCGGCAAGGCTCAGAATGTTCAAAATGCGCCGTCCACATCTCATTCCGACGATTTTCAACTAGACCCCGTAGTTATATTTGACGATCAAGATGACCAAACGGTTTCCCTTGATAATCAAATTGACTCCGTGGTTATACCATGTTGAGACTCACGTTGAACACGCCGAACTTTTGCCTCATCCAGATTTTGCTCGTTTAATACAAGACCAACAGACCATAGTGGAAAATTTTCATGCCATTAATCAGGACTTGAAATGCAAAAATGCACTGTTAACCAAGGATTTTGAATGTTTACAAAAGCAACTCAACTTTTTCAAAACTCAAGAAAAACGTGAAAACGGTTTTGAAGCAGCCTTTGCCAAATCTTATCAAAACGAAAAATATTTAGAAAGACAGATGCGTGATCTAGCCGCTTCGAAGAATGCTTTGTTGTCTGAAATAGAACAACTGAAACATGAACATAAAAAGCAAATTAACGCTCTCACCTTGGAAAATCAAAAAGCTAAGGCTGAGTTGTTAACTTGTCAAAAACAGTTCTCTGCATACAAAAAGCATTCAACGAACGAATAGATGATCATCTTGAAGAAATCATCGGCTTGCAAAACAAACTTAAAGAGTTTAAAACTGTTGTTTACAAACATGGCGAGTCGGTCACAGCCATTGAAAAGTTTACTTTAAAACCCAATCCAAATGGATATGGACCGAATCTTGCTGATTACAAACCTAAGCTTTCAACAAAGCATTCAAACCAAATCCTGAAGTTTCCAGTGCAGAATATAAAATTGATAACTCCATTATGAGTGTTGTTGAATATCATCGTCAAGAGGAATTAGATGCAGAAGACGAGAGTCGATCAAAATTAGAAAAGTTGTTTACAACAAACCTTTTAACTATTCAAAAGCGGTCACTTTCGTCACACAACGGTTCTTCTAACACACCAAGGGTAATCATAAAAACACCTGAGTCTTCTAATGTTAATCCCAAACCAGATTATGCACAAACTTATGGTCCTTTACCTTCCATCAGTGAAGTAAACTCAAAACCTGAAAATCGCAAAATTCTTCGATATTTTGACATTTTCATGGGTGACCTCAAAACTTTACAACATGAGATAGAATATCATTCTGAAATCAAATTTCAACACTTTCAATCGCCTCTAGCGCGAGAACAAAGACATTTTTCAGAAAAATCTTTTACCAAATGTTAAAAATTTGAAAAGTTGTGCATTATCTTGGGAAAGGGACTTTCATAAGGAACTTGGATTAATGAAGGTCGTTTTCGAGAAAACAGAAACATCTATTTCTAACACTAAGCGTAAAAGAAATTGAGAAAAGATGTTGATCGACTCTTGGAAGATGTCATCTGTGTTGATGTCCATAATGTTGTGTTATTGAATTCTTTGTCATACGCATTTGATTATATCTCTCTGCGATCTTTTTGATTACGTGGTAAATGTTGAGAACAACGTAATGTGGTCGAGTCCTTAAAAGTTGAAAACAAACGATTGTCAAGCGAACTTTCAAATGCAATACGTCGTCTTAATTGGTGTCAAAAAGATATTCACGATCAACAACATGTTTGTCAACACAAAATCGCCCGATTCGTGCAAAATCTTCGATCCTAAAATTGAGCAACTGGATGATCAAAGCGTGTCTTTTAAGTGTCAAATCTCAAAATATGAACAAGAACTTGTAAAAGTTAAAAGGAATATGGTGTCATATTTGATTTACTCAAAAAGACTCGTGATGAAGCATCAAATGAACTTGATAATTATCTTGCACACACTAAGGAAGTTATGCATTTTCTTTGGAAATGTTAGGTCCGAAAATCAAGATCGATTCACACTATCTTCAAGTTAAGAAATGTTAGGAAAGTATGAACAACTTCATACCATCATTAAGAGATTAGCGGTAACACTTAGTACTCATGAACCTAGAATCTCTACTTGCCAAATCACAAGTTGCTAGCGTGCTTCCTTCTCTTGAAAGGAATAGTTGAGTCTTTTCCAAGCGTCCGCACTTCACGGCCTAGGACTACATCAGAAGAATAGGAAGTTGCGACCTAAGAAAAGATCAATCAGGAATGCTAAAGTAGAAGAACACCCTAGGACTATGAATAAGACTCACGTTGCTTCCACTATAGATATTGCGTTCGGCAAATGTAATAGAAATAGTGATGTAACGAATGCTAAACCGTTAAGTACTTTTGATATTGATCGATGCACCTTGTGTTATTTGTCATAAAAGTATGAATTCTGATTGTCATGATAAATGTGTTGCTAAAGCTATCATCTCGTTTAAGGAATCCTAAGAACCGGAATACCTCTAGGCCCACTAATCTTTCTAAGTCATTGCTTGGTAGACCGCCCTCTTTAGATTCTAAGAAGCGCATTCTTTGTCCCAGCTCAGTTTCACCTCCTAGGAATGTAGTACCACCTAGTGCATTCACTAAGACTAAAGCAAATACTAGTTGGAGATGGCGGAAATGGATATATAACACACTAGGATTTAAGTGGATACCTAAAGCTATTGATGTGTGTATATCTACTATAATGGAACCCTCTAACATTTCGGGTTCCACATCTACTTCTATTCCATCTGTAGTAGATGCATTGGTAATCGGTGATCAGATCATTCTCGGATTGTTGATAGCGGATGTTCCCGACATGACAGGCAAACCTTAAGCTGTTATCAAACTTTATTGCAAAGTTCATTGGCCTTTGTCGAGGTTGGGAATGATCACCAGCGACTATCATGGACTCTGAGGAGACTACATCAATGGGAACATCGAAATAAGCAGGGTTTATTATGTGGAAGGCCTCGGTCATAATCTGTTTTCAGTAGGTCGGTTCTGTGATGGAGATTTGGAGGTTGCTTGCTGAGAAAACTTGTTTCATTAAGTGATCTACAAGGAAGCGACCTTATGTGCGGCTCGCGTAATTCAGTCTTTACACTATCTCTATGCAAGACATGGTTGCTTCTTCTCCCATCTGCTTACTTTCAAAGGCAACATCAACAAAATCATGGCTATGGCACGTCGTCTCTCACATCTAAACTTTCAAACCATCACCAACCTTGCTCGACACAAACTAGTTGAAGGACTCCCACGATTTTGGTATTCTAAAGATCACCTTTGCTCGGCTTGTGAACAAGGCAAAAGCACTCGTGCTCATTTTCCTTCAAAGGTGGAACCAGACTCTCGGCATGTGCTTCATCTTCTTCACATGGATTTGTGTGGCCCGATCGGCGTGCAAGCGATCAATGGCAAGCGCTACATCTTAGTAATTGTTGATGACTATTCACGCTGGACTTGGGTCTACTTTCTTTGAAGCAAAGATCAAGCTCCACAGATGATCATCACCTTTCTCACGTAAATACAAGTTCAGCTCACGAAACACGTTCGACTAATCGAAAGCAGATAGAGGCGAATTTGTTAATCAAACTCTTCGTGAATTTTATGAGAAAGTGGGAATTCAGCATCGGACATCTGCCGCGTACACGAACAAAGCGGAGTTGTTGAAGAGCGAAACGAGCGTTAGTGGAAGCTGCAAGAACAATGTTAATCAATGCTAAACTTCAGTTACTTATGGCAGAAGATGTATCTCTGCATGCTATACTCAAACCGTTCTATGATTACAAAGCGCCACAACAAAACACCTTTTGAGCTTGTCCACAACAGAAAACCGAATCTCAAACACTTTCATGTATTTGGATCTCTTTGCTATCAGAATAATGATCGTGATGACTTTGGAAAGCTCAAAGCCAAAGCTGACATTGGAGTCTTTATTGGATCTTGTGATAATTCAAAAGGTTTCGAATCTGGGAATCGTCGTACAAAGCAGTTGATGGAAGCGATTCATGCTCATTTTGATGAACTTCGGAAATGGCTTACGGTATAACGACTTGGAACCGGACACAACGCTTAAACTTCCCCAAACCCCATCATCGGTGAACAAAGCCCCGCTTACTGTCAACAAATGGAAAGGTTATTTGCTCCGCTGTTCGTGAATATTGATGAGCGTGCTCGGTGTATCCATTTGTTTCCATTTGCTCAACGATAATACTCTTATACGATACACTGCTACAACAACACGGTTGAAGAAGCACCACCGGTTGACTCCAACACAACAGTTGAACAAACTGCTTCCAACAATGATGAACGGTGATGATATTACGATGAAGTACCCACTGCGATTTTGATCCAAATCGTTCTTTAACCGTTTGCTAATGAGGCTGCGCACGGATGTCGCGAGAATCTTCAACAAACCATTTGAATCCTCAAAATCTGCACAATGTATACCAACATCAACCCTCCACACATAGATGGACAAAGACCATCCTCTGGAAAACATTATTGGCAACCGAATCAACCGATCGTTACGAGACAGCGTCTTCACCGCGAGATGGTGAACATTGCATTTATGCACTCATATGCCAATCACGAACCTAAAAACATCAAAGGCGCAATGACAAAAGACAACTGGATTGAATCCATGCAAGAAGAACTCAACCAATTTTAACGTCTTGAAGTATAGGGCGGTTGAAAGACCAACGAGGGTCTCGTCATTGGTCTCAAATGGATTTGGAAAAACAAATTGGATCTTTGAAGGAAATGTTATCCGAAATAAGTCACGTCTGGTGGCTAAGGGTTATCGTCGGGAAGAGGGAATAGACTTTGAAGAATCTTTTGCTCCGGTTGCTCGTCTTGAGGGGATATTTCTAGCGTTAGCGCTCATATGAATATGGCGGTCTATCGGATGGATGGCTGCGTTTTCAATGGACAACAAAAAGCGGTTTATGTCACCAACCGGATGGATTCGTTGATCACGAGTTTCGAATCCGTCTACAAAGCTGAACAAAGCTCGTATGGTCTCAAACAAGCTCCTCGGGCATGATACGATAAGCTATCATCTTTCCTCATTGCTAATAATTTCACCAAAGGGTTGGTTGACCCAACTCTTTTTATACAATATCACGGGGCACATATCTTAATTGTTCAAATTTCGTGGATGACATCATTTTTGGGTCTACACATAAAAAGTTTTCAATAACTTTTGCAAAACTAATGAAGAAAAATTTTGAAATGTCCATGATGGGTGAACTTTCATTCTTTCTAGGATTGCAAGTTCATCAATCACACCGTGGTATTTTCTTGAGTCAGTCCAAATATGCCCTTGAATTGTTAAACAAATTTGGAATGGAAAACTGTGACACCTATGCCACACCAATGGCTCATACCAAGAAGCTAGAGGCTGATTTACATGGGAAATTGGTGGACCCTACAAAATACCGTAGTATTATTGGGTTTCTCATGTATCTAACAGACTACTTGAGACGATATTGTCTTTGCCGTATATCTTTGCTCGTTATCGATCGCGACCAACTGAAACCCACCTCTCTGAGGCTAAAAGAATCCTCCGATACATAAAGGGACCAATTAACTTGGGGATCGGTATCGAAGGATTACGGTTTTGAACTAATCGCTTTTGGGTCGACCACGCAGGGATGCTTAGACTCGCGGAAAAGTACTTGGGAGCTTTACAATTTCTTGGTGATAAGCGGTGTCATGGCAATCGAAGAAGCAGGATTGTACATGTTGTCCTCAACCGGCGAATATGTAGCCATGTCGGGGTGTTGTGCTCAAGTCATCTGGATGAGAACACAACTCAAAGACTATGGTTACGTATTTGACAATCGATGTCGCTGCGACAATCGGGTGCCATTGCGATCTCGTGCAACTTCGATTCACACTTTCGAAATCAAAGCACATCGATCTTCGATATCATTTCATCAAGGATCCGCGTGGAGCAGTGCTTGTTGAATTATATTTTGTGGAGTACGAGAATACCAATTGTGAATCTTCTCACCAAAGCCTTGCCTCCGCTAGGTTTAATGAGTTGGTCCACCGGATTGGTATGAGGTGTTTGACTCAAGAGGTGGATGACCTCTAAAAGCAGTCTTAAAACACATCAAACACCAAAATCTCTTTTGTAAATAATTTTTCAAAAACAAAATACAAAAATATAAAATCCGATAAAACAACAAAAATATTCTTCTATCTATTTTCTTTCAACATTGCAAGTACATTTCTTCCGTCAACACTATAATCTTTCAAAATTCAGTATTTTTCTGATCAAGTGTTGAGGGGAGAAAATAAAGATTTAACATTTCAAAACATCATTATTGCTTGCATGTTATCATATCTCGGTTTTCAAAAGTATTCGTCAATTCCATTCACGGACCAAGGTTGATTCAAGAATGAATCTCCCTATCGTTTCTATGCAGTTGTCACAAGCTTGATCTTCTGAAAGATCTCATGTCACCACCAAAAGCTTTGTTTGATGTTGGCTCTAGAAGGATTTCCATCTTCATTGTGAATATTTACCATATCACTCGGATGTTAAGCAATACCACAAGGATAATCGTGGGACTCTTAATTATATTCTCACTTTCCACATTGTGTGAAACAGCAAGTCTTCATTAATTTTTGTGTCCTAATGAGATATTGTGGACGATCTCTTGGCTCTAGACTCAATTGTGCACATTTGGTTTCCTATGCAGGAGACTAGGAAGGTCTCCTTCTTCAATATCAACAATCTCTAAGAGAAAGTCGATAGATTATGTTGGTTCCCTGTAAGAATGAAACAAGCCCTTTTAAGAGGAACTTGAGTAGTTTGGGAATTGTAGTGCAAGGTGCATCCTGGGTCCATAATGTATTGTCTTCAATACAGTGTTACCTTAGTAACCACATTAGCATATGAATTGAACCCAGTTTCTACGCCTAAGGTTGAATTATTGGAGGGCTATTTCTTTTCACCCTTTTCACATTCATTTCTATTTCATTCTTCAACCCCCGTGCTTACGAGACTTCATAACTAGAACCTTGTTGGGTTTATTCTAGTACTAGCTCTGTCTCGATCCACTTCTTTATATCTCACTTTTCTCCTTTTCTTTCATCATACCTAAGGACTCTACACTATCTAGTGGATTGTCCCAGGTAGATCCCTCCGGCTCTGGCGGGATCGTGGAACGAATACCTAACCTAACCATCCTTATAACACCATGCATAAAGTAAATTGGTTGGTCTTTTGGTATTGTTCATTTCTTCTCGAAACCAATTGAAAAATCATTTGGAAAATCAATCAAGGTACTGGTGATAAAATATCAAAGCATTTTGTACCTTAATAGTTTTGATCATTTAGAAAAACTCCCCCTCAACATGTGCATAAGATTTTGAAATTGTTTTGCACATGGAGGCAAGAGTTCTTTTGAAATAAATTCTTGATCACAATTTCCATGGAAAAAGCCATTTGATTTTCTTGGTAAATCTCCCCCTCAATATGTGCATAGGATATTTGAAATCATTTTATCACATAGAGAAAAGAGTTCTTTGAAGTACTTTTCCACGATTGCCATTATAAACCATTAAACTCCCCTCAATATGTGCATCGATATACGAAAGAGTTTGGCACATATTAGAGAGCTTGCACTTTGAATCAAAACGTTCATCTTTTATCAGATTTCATAATTAAATCACAAATTCTCCCCCGATCAAAATATCAAACCCTTTGAGATTTTGGATCCCAAGTGATTTAATAAGGTTTAGAAAACATGGAAGAATGTGCCGCTGGTTTAAAACTCATCTTGTTTTGGATAAATGCTCCCCTCAACATGTGCATTATGTATATTGAAATCGTTTGGCACATGGAGGCAGGAGTGCCTTTGAAGGACTAAAACCAATTCCATTAAAAATATATTTGAGATTTAAATCACGATCTCCCCGTTCAAAATTTCAAACCAATTGAGATTTTGGATCCCGATTGATTTAAATCATTTAGAAAGTTTTAGGGAAAGAAGTGGCAAGATTTAATTTTGAAAAATGACAGATAAGGACTATTTTAAGACATTAAAGATTGTTAGTGTCAGGTATTATAGTTTTAAGAGATCTTTAAGTAAAATAAAACAATTTCACAATCAAACAAGAACAGAAAAATTTCATTTTGAAAGACCTTGATGAAAAAATCATACCATGACATAACATTAAATCTTTAGATCACCACTTTATTTAGTACAAACGGACTTGATAGATGAAATATCGTTTGAAAATATTTAATTTGAAATCACTCTCCCCCTCAATCGATGACATTAGTCGTTGATTGAGTGACTTTAGTTTAAAAAAATGAAGTCCGGTGATTTTCAAAATTAAGTCCAATTAATTTTCAAAACAATATTTTTCATTTTCAAAACAATTTAATCAAATATTTTGAAAAATGGTATCATTCACTACTTTTCTTGCACACGATACGTTAGGTGGTTGAGAAGCTTCGTTGATGTGCTGTAGGGTTTGGAAAAACCGTCTGATGCAGTGAGACTTCTGACGTTGCATTTTTCATGCCAACTCTTCATAGAGGTCCAATTAAGCTCCGTTTCTTCATTTGGTGATGAAGAAAACCATCTGCTGATGCAGTGAGACCTCTTACGTTGCATTTTATGCCAACTTTCCATAGAAGTCAAATTAAGCTCCGTTTCTTCATTTGTCAACCCAATATATAGTTACCCTTTCCTTTCGGCATCCAATCATCTTTTATTTGTGGGATCGGATCGAACATTCTTATATACCAATATACATGCATACGTTAGTGAACACAGATACATATATATGGTGGTTGACATCACCCAAACAACAATCGACTAATAAAAGTCAATCCAACATATCAATCAGTTCATATAAGGTATGGGATTTATGTGTTTATCAAACTTTAATCATCTAATCCTAACAATCATATCCTAAATTCCTAGTCCTTCGACATAGGCAAATATCATTTTTAATTAAGCACGTAGGATAATTAAAAAAGCCCGTTAGATGATGTAAATTTGAAAAGACATTCTCCCCTCAATCAATGACTCATTTTTTGAAAAGTTTAAAAAAACGCTGAAGTCATTGATTGAGTTTTCAATACCGAAAACTCTGACCGATTGATTTTCAAGCAACTCATTTACCACCACTTTTTGAAAACAACAAATATTTTTAGAAGAATTTTGAGCGGAAAAACATTTGTGTAGGAGCAATGATCCTTCGACATACTTTCCTCAAATAGTTTTTAGGATAAGTGCACGAAATTATAGAAAATTGGTTTAGCGCAACACTTTCCTTTCTTGAAGAGCGGGTTGCTATCTGAAATAATAGCAAACCATAGTTTTAAGAACGGATTCATGGAAATAATTGTAGCCATTATTTGAGCGCGGGTTCATGGAAGCGCTGTAAGCCATTGATTTGTGACATGTTTTGAAAAGAATATTTATACCTCCTGCTCGAACTTCATCTATGGTCCCGTGCCATTATTGAATGACATTTCTAAGACCATAGATGTTATCGATATCAGAAGACATGTCTTGAGAAAACAATATTTTTGGTATTTTTCAAATTTTCTGATTTTTAAGGGTTTTTGTTGGTTTTATATTTTTCTATTTTGTTTTGCTGGTTTTATATTTTTGTATTTTTTTTTTGATAAATATATACAAGATAGAGTAGATGATATATTTAAGAAGATGATGAA